>JXCR01148561.1:275950-320516 GCA_002079205.1 Phalaenopsis hybrid cultivar | reverse complement strand
CCCCTTCCACAGAGCCTCTACCATAGCTCTCAACCAACACCCAAAATCGGCTTTGGTCGAAATCCCATATAGGCTTTTNAAGTTGAAATCCACTTGTTAAAAGAGGATTAGAAAAATCAACATAATCAAACTCTTTTAACACACCACAAGTTCAATTAGGACTAAAATTTGTCTCTTAAAGGGTTTTTACCCACATAATTTTTTAAATTGGAAGGTAAATGACATTTGCCTTATTCTTGGGAATAATCAAAACATTAATATTCACTGAGCATCAGGATATTCAGGATGAATTATTAAGTAACATAATAAATTTTAAACNTAGCTTGTTCTTCTAATCATTTTATACGGGAGTTCTTTCATGCATGAGTTCATGATACCAAGATGTTATAAGCGTATATCAAAATTTGGGTGTTAGATATGTAAATCCTTTATAATTGTGTGGTATTTATGTAAATTTCCCTTCAATGTAATCAATGTTTAAACATCATAAACGTTTGTGATGAATATTTATGAAACTAACATGGTAGTGGCAACATTTTCTAATCACAAAGTGAAGAAATGCATCTTAAGAAAGCATCCCATATTACTTATAATTTTAGGGGCATTTACATGCATGGCGCACAATTCTTATGTATTTACATATCTCACAACCAAGCTTCATATATAGACACTTAGCGCTCATTTCCTTAATATAGCATAGAAAATAACAATATTACTATTTTTTAACAGTGAAATACACTTTTCATGCTTTGGTTTAAAGCACCAAAGTGCAATGTATATCAATATGAAAGTTTAGGTGTGATTTAAGTAAATAAATAAGAATTGTGTGCTACGATTGTAAATTTCCCTTAATTTTATTCTTAATGCTGATTAACTATAGCCTGATGATTATTCCAGGGGTTTGCGCATGTTGTCCTTGATTCTTGGCTCAAGAATCACAGACGCATCAGTGGCTNGTATGGTCCTCATTCATGTCATTTTTACTTCCACCAGCATCCTGAGGAGCAGTTCCCCACGCAGGTATGTTACCACCATCATATTTGTTCCCACCATTGCCCCAGCCACCACCTTCGGTGGTGCCCCAACTAGACGAGGGTTTATTAGAAAAGCCCCCGTTGAATCTTTCTTGTCCATTTCTCCAGCCGGACGATTCAAGTTGACCCTGATCCTGCCCTCGGCCTCGACCTTGGCCACGGCCTCTGCCACGACCAAACTCTCTTGTACCACAATTATCTCGTAACCACCAGCTCCATTTCGGCCGCGACCTCCACCCCTTCCAAATCTCCATGCTTTACTGTGTACTGAGCTGTTGAAAGAGCTTTGCCATGGATTGTTAGGAACAGTTATTGTGACTTGAGAGGGGGCAGATTTACCCCAGCCATCGTCATTATTTTCAAGTGAAGCTTTTCCCTTGATGCCCCATGAATCTAGATTATCACCACCACTCTTTGGAGAAGCTGAATTACCCGATTTCCCGACAAAACCATCTGATTTGTCCTTTCCACTAGCTTCTTTGCTCCAGCCAGCAGAGGCACCTGCAAGCATTTTTTCTCTTTTCAAGCAAAGGGTCATTATATCATCTCGTTTTTCTTAGAAAAAATTATAAGCCATTTTTTCTCTTTGCAAGCATTTTATGCTTCAGGTCTGGCCTGTTTTCTGAACAGAGGTATCACCTTGCCAGCCACCAGTTGAAGTTTCGGCCTTAGTAGAAGCCTTCCTCCACGCATCGGCATCATTTTCGCAGTCCGCATCTGCTCCTTTCTCCCCACTTTCCATTTTATTCCATGACCTCTGCTCGGCACTGGAGCTTGGAGTTTTAACCCAACTACTTGCAGCTCCATGATCTTGATCTGAATCAAACCAAGTGCTTAAGCTTAAATATAAATATATCATACACACATAAACCAGCAAGAATTTGAACCCAAATTAGAATCACCTCCATTCTGAGATGTCGGTTTGCTTCCCCACTGGTCAGCAACTGTACTTCGATCTGGGAAATTTTTGAAGAGAAGTATAGACAGTATAAAGGTAGAAAACAGGGGAAAATGCGTGGAACTAAGAACAAAAGACCAAATGAACGCACTGGTCGCCTAATACACGATTTTTAGCTATACCAAGGATATAAATTTTCCGTCCTAAGATGTCAGAAACAAAGTTATATGTTTTTTTCGTACAAGACATTTTCTCCATTATGGGAAATGAAAAGCCGCACATAAAAAAAAATAATTACAACCTCGTTGTCTTCTCAGGGAAGATCCACAACAAGCACAATGCTAATTTCTAGCAAAATAAGAAGCTTTGTATGGGTAAATTCGGAATAACTTTATTTATTTAAGGCCAGTATATAGCTTTGTGCAACTCTCTAGATTCAACTTTTGAATCTTAAACATATTTCACAACAAATTCCTTTTAATTTAAGCTTACATTAGGTAGATTGTATCACTCCAAGCTCCAAGAGCCTGCGCTAGAAGAGATTAGATGTTATGGGGGCCACTCACCCATGAAGTCCTAGATCCTATATCAACGAAGATGAATATCACAAAGAAACAAATCAGAAGGAAATTACCCACTCCAAAGTCTATATCCAATGTAAACGGAGATTAAAACAATTAAAGACCAGAAAGATGAAGACAAGTCACGTAAAAGTGAATTATTTTACTTTTAAGGTCCAAGAACTAAATGACGGGAGAACCCAACACCAAAGAAAGATACCGCACCAAAAACACAACAGAGTCAACTAAAACATATTTTAATGACATCAACATGTTCCATGGCTTACAAAGAACATTTTACAATTCAATCATAAGGATATTAGGCAGTCAACCCTAAATATCCTTAGAGATTATTATACACATATATCTGGTTATGGAATAAGCAAACATATATCTCTATCAGAACATTATATAACATGCATATCTTATGACTAACGATATAAAAATTTTATGTGATTTAATTTCTTTGATATAAAACATAATAGTGAAAACTGCAAGAAGAGATATATTAAAAGCAAGAGATATTACTGTAACTTAAAAACATAATTATTTACTTTGATTTCACCTTGTAAAACGTTCCTATAACTTGTTCAATTTTATTTGGATTCCTGAAATTGATTTATTAGAATAGTATTTAATACTCATGACTTCAATTGAATTGAAACATTATCTTAGCTTTAAATGGAGAAATTCTCACCTGATTTCAATCCAATATCCTTGTACCATTGCTTTTTAACCATAATTACCAATATAACATGTTCTAATACCTATTAATTTATAATTTAATTGACAAAATAAAATACTAAATAAACATCAACCTTGCTAAGGTCGCGCTTTCTTCTTCTTCCCTTAATCTAAAATGTTCTTCTAACCATAATTTTTTTTATTATTAAATCATATCTTAATACTTAATGCATTTAATTAATCAATATAATTTAAAAACTTAAAGCTAAGCAATAACCTTCTTAAAGCTTTTAGTTCACCTTCGGTTCATCTCCTTACCCGCACAAGTTTTTTTTCTTCTTCACACGAACACGACGGACTTCTCCTCTAATCAGCTTGATTCGCTCCTGCTTTCACTCTTCTTCTTCCTTGGCTGCTCGAACCAGCAACCCTCCTTCAGCATCGACACAGAGCCGCTCCCTCTCTTATTCCTTCGCACAAAGCCTCACCTCCTCCTTCATCTTTTTCCTTTGCACAGAAGTCGCTCGACTCCTCTCTTCTCTACATGCGGTTGGTTCGATTGCGAGACTCCGTCTACTTTTTCTTTGCTCGAACCTGCATGAGAGGGTTGGAAACGATTTCGCATTTCTTTTTCCTTCTCATCTGCGGCATCACTTTCTTCTTCTCCTCTACGGAGTTGTCTGCCAAGTTTCTTCCTTCCTCTGTCTCTTTCTCTCGCTCTCTTGGTGTCTTATGAACGAAAGTATCCTTTTCTTCGACTCGTAGATGAGAATGTCATGTCGATTCATTGAACCATTGTCACCACTTTGATTTATTGTAGGTTTTGAGTATATAGTAGAATATTTTATTGATATGAAAGGAGATATAAATATAGCTCATATGAATTCTAAAGTAGGAATGAGATAACACCTATATCTTCAAGATTATAAGGTTCCTAATAACTACCGAGACATACAAAGAAAGACATAAAATAAGAAAAACATAATACCTATATATCCAAGATTAATATTAATCAATTTTTAATAACTAGCCATAGATAAAAAGAAAAAAAACATAGTAACAGAAAAAAAATAAATCAATTCCTAATAACTTCTGACATTTATTTATTTTTATTTTAACTATATTTGTTTATTATTATTATTATTATTATTCTTTTATTTATTTTTAAACATAGTTGTTTTAGGAGATGCCAGGAAGGGCAAGCGAGTATTGTCACCACACAAGGAGTTGCAAATCAAAAATGATGTCATCTTGTCACTCCTCAATGGCATCTAAATAGTAGCTTTGAGAACTCCACTTGTTCTTGAACATTACCTTTATGTGCAAGCAATGAAATTTAGCTCAAGCTTCATCCTTTGTAATGCTTACCGATGGTGCAACATCCACAAAGTTCATCGCATGGATGTAGCTCCATATGAAGTTGTCCGCTATCTTGGCCAACCTCATGCAAACAACACAATCATCACCCCACTCAAGTGTGCTAACTCCAACACAAAGAGCTCCACCATGAGCACATTCAACTTCTTCTTCATGGCTTCCAAAAAATCTTCATAGGCATTCTCCTGCTTTGGGAACTCATTGGCTTCATCTCCCATGATAACTTCTCTAAGTAGGATTCAAACCCTTATCAGCCTACAATGACACTAACACATACCTTAAGCTTGCCTGAGATTCTGCTTCTTGCCTTGTTGATGATCATTTTGGACTTTACTCCAAACTAAACGAACCTCTCATCACAAGCCCCATAGCAACTTAGCTCTAATACCACTTGTGAGGAGCAAAATTTTTTACTTGATAGTAGATAAACATGGCCATGTAAAGCTTCATTCCACGCCTGCCAACAATGCTGAACATTATCATCGGTGACGATTCTCAGCTGCCTCGCCGCTACAGCCAAAGGGTTTTATAATGAATTAACTTTATCTCAAGCCAAGAAATAGTCTTCTGCATTTACAGTGTACTCAACGAAACAGTTCAAATATATTTTAAATACAATACATTTTATTATACATTGCATTCATTTTACTCTAAGTTCCTCTTTTAGATAAAAAAAAAAAAGACCCCTAGTAAAATAAGAATAACATATCAGAGGATATAACCCAGTAATTTCTTCATCACTTTGTTCAAAAACCTCAACGAGACAATTAGTAGACAGTGGCGATGTCATAAGTAAAAAAAAAAAAAGAGTTCATAGAATGGTAAGGGCAAATAGAGCTTTTGCGCATTTTCGTTAATCTATGAACATGATCTATATAGACACATAGATCCATGGATCCGCACATCTCGATCGAAAAAGAATCAATAGGAAAAGAAAGATTAAGAATCGATTGAGATCTTTCTCGAAACAAAGAAAAAGGAAAAGAAAAATGAAACATAAATCATGGAACATCTAAGTCTTCTCGGGGGCTTGCTTAAGAAAATATGCAATCCTTTAGCAGAATATACTGAAAAAACTGAAAAAATTTACTAAAAAAGTGTTAGGTATGACTTATATACCAGAATTTGGAGTTTTTTTGAGTGAAGAAGTGTGTCTCTTGGAGATTAGTGGGTTGAGGGGAGTGAGGGCGTGTTAGTAATTTTATTTGTGAGTTTTATCCATATAAATTATGTGTAACCCTATGATATGTACTGGACTCCGTTGAAATAGTGAAATTTGCCGCTCTTCTCCCAAGAACATAAGCATATTTGCCGAACCTCGTTAAATATCTGTATTCTTCTGATTTTGTGTTGATTTTTTTTTTTGCCCTAAATTTCTCTATAATTTGTATCAGAGCGAGGTTCTAAGTCCTAGGGCAGTGAAGAAAAATTTGGGCGCAATTTGTGTTCGGCTAGGGTTAAAGCGTTGAAAGAGTCATGAATCGCGGCCTGCAGAGGGTTTTGCGACAGGCAGATCGTTCGTCAGGCGAAGGACATCGTCCAGAAGTGAAGTAGGCGTTTGCGAACTTGTTTGGGCGAAGGAGTTGCGAATGGACGAAGTTTGTGTCACATGAATGATATTGTTCGCGGGAGTTTGCAAAGCAAAGAAGGATTTGCAAATTCACTAACGCAGAGCATTTCGCGAAGAGGTGCGTAAATTCGGCGAGAAGATTAGGCAAAGCTTCATCGGTGGCATCGGTGCTTTGCCTATGAATTTGTGGCAGGGGGCTTGAGCGACTAGGCGATTCAGGGAAATTGAATCGCGAAGCGAATCGCAGGGTTCTGCGACGTCTAGTGATGCAGAGGGCTTACAAACTCGGTGAAGCAAGGTTCAACGAGGAGTTTTGCAGAAGAGTTTGCAAATCGTTACAGCAGCTCGCGAGTCCCGTGCGGGAAGGAGTTTCTGTGGCTAGAGGAGTTCTTGAATCGTCGCGACTGCTTGCAGGGAGTTCCCGCGGGAGTTCGATGAATTCGGCGGTTCGTGGCATCCGGACGAAGGCATTCACAAATTTTGTGAACGATATCGCGGGAATGAACGAGTGCGAAGCAGTTCAGATGAAGAGCTGCTGCAGTTCAGCGAGTTCTGGTTCGGGAGTTCATGGTAGAGGCACAGTCGTGGGTTCACATGAGATTACTTCTTCCGCGGCAGGAAGTTCGCGCATTCATGCTTCTTCTGCGACAAACAGAGGAGTTCAGTTCTTCGAAAGCCGACGGGGCTTTGAGGCACGATAGTTCACGAACCATGGCGGCGTTTGGTGAGTGGAGTTCGCGAACAGAAGTTGGCGTGCAGTTAGGGCGAACAGGAACAGTGGTTTCACAGAGGTATTTCGCGAACATGCACGAGGTTTTTTGGAAACAAGCGAAGAGTTTTGCTCGTAGGACAATAGTTTAGCCGAGATGTTTACGCGAACAGGAAAAGTGCTTCTTGCAAAAAAAAAAATTTCACGAATCACAACAAAATTGCAGGAAAATTATTGCAATTGATAGAAAAGTTTCAGGTTTCTTTTAATTTATTTGTGGTGTGTTTTGTTTCAACACAAGACAGAAAAAATTTGCTGTAGGATTAATTTCAAATAACAATATATGGTGCAAAATTTGAGACAGTGAAGTTCGATGGAACTGGGAACTTCGGGTTGTGGCAAACAAAGGTGAAAGATTGGTTGACACAACATGAAATTTTGAAGGTTTGCGAGCTACAAAACTTGATAATATAGAAGATGAAGATTGAGAAGAATTGCAACAACAAGCGGTAGGTACCATACGTTTATGTCAGACAAATGAATATATTTACCATGTTATGAATCTGAAATATCGAGGAGAAGTATGAGAGAAATTGAAATCTCAGTATATATCCAAATCTCTAACAAATAAACTGTATCTGAAACAAAGACAATATGGGCTGAAGTTGCAGGCTGACACTGATATGGTGCAGCATTTGAATGAATTCAATCAAATAATCACAGATTCTAGACGACTTAATGTGAATATTGAGGATGAAGACCGATCAATGATTCTGCTGTGTTCATTGTCATTCTCCTATGAACATCTGGTGACTACTCTTACATATGAGAAAGAAACAATCAAAATTGATGAGATTACTGCAACATTGTTGACTCACAACCAACAGAAGCAGAATGCAGGGGAAACCTCTCATTGTAATTGTTTATATGCTAAGGGTAATCAGGATCATGGAAGGAAGGAGGAGAGGGAGAGTTCTGAAATGCGAAATTCCAGATCAAAGCCTAAAGGCAGAAAGATGATTCATTGCTACAAGTGCAAATAACCAGGACATATGAAGAGCGATTGTCCATGGCTCAAGAAGCAGTTTGATGAGATACATGATATATCTTCCAAGTCCATGAATATAGTGCAAAGTGACATTATAGATTACAATGATGGTGATGCGCTTTCAGTCACAACAACTCAGTTGAAGGATGCATGTATTCTTGATTCATGATACTTTTATCACATAACACATCACAGAGAACCATTTACTTCATACATGTTATCTGATTTTGGTTCAGTCTGTTTGGGTGATGATAGATGCTACAATATTACAGATATTGACAAAGTTAGATTTATTTGAAGAAATCATTTGACTGTAAAATATGCTAATGCATTGTTACAATGCTTATTGAATTTAATTCACATATTTATTTTGGACGGTTGTGCTGATGTTTCTGGCTTTGATCATTTGGTTTTTGAGGATTGAAATTTTTTTATGAGGGATTTTTTCTTTTTTTTTTTTATTTTATAGTGAGCAGGTTATAAAAATTTATTTATTTATTGTAGAGAAAATTAAATATGAAAGCTCATCCTTGTTAAAATTAGGTCCACACCTTTTTATGTATTACATATCTAATAAAATGTGTTTGCATTCATGATATAATATTAAATATTTTGAGTGATATGTTTGTAAATATAAAAGTTTGGGTGTTGTGTATGTAAATAATTATTTAAATGTCCTAATTATCAAGCAAATATTATATATTTATCAACTTTATATATGTAAATAATTATTCAAATGGCCCAATGCACTCACTTTATGAACAACTTGAATTAAGTTAGATCTTGTTTTTTCAAATCAGTAAATAAATAATGTTTAAATATTCTTTTAAAACCTGAAGTTTAAATGAATGAAATTTGAAATAATCCAACTCATTTATTGATATTTACAAATAAATTTGTTTGCTTTTAATTGGACCAATGCACTATAAAAATTTATTTGTTGATTGAGGTTTTTAAATAAAATTTAACTAAATAGAATTTGTTTAATTATATATTTAATAATAGCGTATTATTATTTAATATCAATAGCGTATATAAATTGAATACATTTTTTTTCCTTATTTTTTTAATTTCATTAAAGGAATTTATTAGTATTTATTTATGTGTTTTTATTGTGAGAATTTATTTACAACTTTAGGGTAATAAATTAGTTCAGGCGCTATATGTAATTGCCCCTTTATTTATTTAGTATAAACTACTTAAATGTAAATTTAAAATTTGTTTAATTACTTATTCATAAAATTATTTATTGATAATTTTATATAAAAAAATAAACATTCAATAAAATTTTTAGTTTATTTTTTACTTTTTTATGAAAAAAATGTATAGATGTTAATTAAAGTTTTTTTTAATTTCTTATTATTTTAAATTTAAAAGTATTTGTTAAAAATTGTATATAAAAAACAAAGCATTTATTCACTTCTTAAACTTGTTTATTAATTTTATATGAAAAACTAGGCATAAAATATTTTTAATTTTATAAGAAAAATTATAAAACTAAGTACTCATTCTAATTTTTTGTTCAATTATTATAAATAGATCAGATTTTTATTTTTATTTTATTTATTTTCATAAACACAAAATGTAGGATAAGTGGCTTGCATAAACACACAAAGCAATAAATCATTTATGTTCATTATAAATTAAGTCAAAGTACCAATATACATGTGAAAGCTCGACTCAAGCTCGAACTAAACATGAACTTATGATTCAACCAAGTCATTCTCAACCCATGTCGTACTCACTCAATTCCTATGTATTTACATATCATACAATTAGACTTTACTTTTTACATTTATGCCACCCAAATCTATCATTTTATATTAAAAAAAAATATCACTTTTAATTAAAAAAAAAAAGAGTCTCACTTCAACGACAACCCTAGCCCCCGACAAGGACCAGCTCCCTATGAGCCCCCTTGCTGAACTGGTTCAGTGGTCCGGTTCAACCCCAGGATAGCCAAGGGGAGGTTGTATGGTTGGAAAGAGCGGTAAAAAGAAGGTAGAATGGAAGGCGACAACTAGCAAAAGAGGGGTGACTACTTGTTCTGGACTGCAGTAAGAAGGATGGGGAAAGGTAGCAACCAACAGGTTGGCGCGTGGGACGGGGAATCAATGAGTAGGTTGGCAAGTTAGATTGACAAAAAGTAACAGGCGATAGGAGATGGGGGTTCTTACAACCAATAGAGAGGGTGTGAGGACTTGGCGACAACAATAGGTAGGAAGGAGGGGGTTGGGCAATAGAAGCTGTTAAGTATGAATGTTTGCAGGGTCAACAGGAGGGAAAAAGCGATAGAGAGTAGCACGGGCAGGTTACAGAGGATGTGGAAGTCAAGGATAACCATCATCTTGGAGCGATATATAATCGGAGCACCACTCGTTCTTGGATACAACTTTAAAACAATAAACTGCGGACGTTAACGGTTGTCCTGACAAAAAAACCCTGTAAGACAAAACCTTAAACAAAGAAAACACACAAGGACCGACTCTCTATGAGACCCCTTGCTGAATCGGTTCAATAGTCCAATTCAATCCCAAAGTAAGCCTCGTGTATGTCTCCCGGGATTGGGAAAGCTTTAACTTTATTCATCAAGAAGCATATCCACTGATAAATCTCTCTATTGCAGGTAGTGTACTCTCAGAAACATATCCTGGTGGTGGTGAGGAGGTAGGTATTTTCTTTGCAACATCTTCCTCATTTTCTCTCACTACTTAATCTTGTCATTGCTTTTTCTCTTCCCATGCCTTTGCAAGTTTTCCCATCACAAGGACGCTTTTTTTCTCAATTTGATAACTGCAAACTTCACACCTTTAACTTATGGAACCTTTTTGTACTAAAAAAAATTCTTTACTGATTATAGACATTCAATAAATTTGCTTGGATCCATACCTCCATCGAACTATGGTAGATTCACCTTTATTCTGAAGTCCATGTGTTCTCCATACATGACCTCTTTTCTCGGCCTTCTCTGATAGTTGATTCCAAAACATTGTGATTTTTCTTATACATCACTGAAATCCTTCCCATGGAAAGGGTTGAAATTCTTGTCTATTTTGCCTCTTCGACTTTCCCTGTCAACATCGAGGGCAAGCCCCCCCTTAGGTTTCATCCTCAATGTTCACAAGTATCTGCTGAAGTCAAGGAATATCTCATTGTATCTCTCCCTGGGTACGTTCAGACATGTATCTCCATGGTAGCATGACTAGCGTTTAAAGTTGGAAGATGAAAGAGGGTGTAAAAATTGATTTAGGGTAGCTAATTTTGAAAATGGACATAAGTTTAGGTCAAAGTTTGCTATGGTTTGGGAATACGAAAGAAAATTTTTGGTGGAGGGTAAGGCGGATATTAGGAAACCCCGCAATATTACTAGGATTAAGTAAAGTTATGATACCAATAAATATCAAAGTTAACCCAAGCCAAAATAGAAATGTGAATATTATTATGAAATTTAAAAGGGTTACAAACAAATGTCTTGAAGATAGAAAATAATCAAACATAAAGACACCCTAGGGCAAGGATGGAAAGGGATGTGCTGCAGTTGAGGTGGACGATGAGAGCGATAGGTGGTCGAGTGGCCCCTGGATAACTAAGGCGAGGCTGCTTGGTGGCTGGACAACAAGGATTGGAGAGGGTTGGAAGGGTTCCAACAAGCAGGTGGAAGGATGTAATGCGTCAACCAATAGGAGAAGGGTCGTTGCTTGTTCTGGCTAGCAAGTAGGAAGGTAGGGGAAAAGTGGTAACCAGTAGGTTGGCAGTTAGAATGGGGAATCGACGAGCAGGTCAGTAGGTTAGCTCGACGACATGTAATAGGAGGTATGAGATGGGGGTTGTGGCAACCAACAGAGAGGGTGGGAGAACTTGGCCACAACAGGCTGGTAGAAGGGGGTTAGGTGGTAGCAGCTGGCAGATATGAAGATTTGCAGGGTCAACAGAAAGGAATAGACGAAGGAGAGCAGTGAGGGTTTATCACAGAGGATAGGAAAGTCTCGAAGTGAGATACAACCGGATCACCACTTATTCTCAAATTCATCCCTAAGAGTAAAAACTGGAGACACCGACTACTATTCTGACAGAAAACACAACAATAACTAAACTTTTAACATAGAAAGCACATATAAATAGTAGTAGGTAACCAAGGGTGACCTCCCTGATTTCAACAACAACCCTAGCCCCTGATCAGGACCAACTTCCTATAAGACCCCTTGTTGATCCGATTCAGTGGTTTGGTTCAATCCCAGGGTAAGCCCCTCGTTAATATATTGGACTACAAACAAATCAAGCAGAGTTGAGAAGGGTTATGTTCAAGTTTAAATTTGTTTATAAAATTTGAGCTTTTGGAATTATGTTCAAGCTTGAACTCAAATCAAGCTTTTATGTATCTATTCAAACTTAATTCATTTATCATTGTGACTGTTTTAGTTTGATTCATTTTCGTTTCATATAATGATAATCAAGACATTATCAAGTAGATTAGTGAGTAATATTATTGAGTTATTTAATTTATATCCAGATAATTTTTATTGAGTAAATTAAAATTAATGCTATTGTGCTACTTATTAACCAAATGAGACTTATTAAATAAAATAATGAGTAGTATGATTTAGCTACATTTTTTTAATCAAATAAACTTTATCCATCATGTAAAGGAATTGCATGTTGATTTTACCAAAAAAAAACAAACTAACTTTTGAATGAATAACAAAATAAATAGATAACTAAACAAATTAATATATTTTATTTTATGTACTATAAATTAAAATTTAATTAATTTAATTTAATATAAACAAATTTTAAGCTGAGCTTTACTTGATTTTATTCACAAATCCTAAACCCTAAACCCTAAACTTCATCAAACTTATTCATGAACTTATTCATAAATTTTAAATGAAATTGTTCATCAAGCTTTTTAACGTCCTTGTTCGCGAGCTTAAAAAAATATTGTTTGGAAACATAATTAAATCAAATAAAATATTGTTCAAACTTATTCATTTAACAATTGAGTATTTATTCAGGCCTTCAAATTTGTCCAATCAGTTAATTAAACGAACATTAAAGACCTCTTAACGACCCAAACTGAGTAACTCATCCAACACTCGATTTGTTCCGTATCATGTACTTGAGAAATAAATAGTTCTAAAAATATACTTACGTATAAATATAAAAAATTCAGTTACTAATTATTACCAATTAATTTTGAAATGAAAGAAAAACACAATAAATTCTAAGCTATCCCTAAACACATGTTAAATTTTAAAAACATTATTCTTTATGAATTTATCATTTTAAATAACATTTCAAAAAATAAATTCTAAATATATAAAATCACAAAGGATATATTAAAATAAATGAGATAATTAAAATAATTTTTTTTAAAGTTTTGGGCCCAATATATATATATATGAAACTTTTTAAATAATATTTAGCACTTTTCATATCATTTTCATTTATATATTTATATATTTGCGTGCAAGTTTAAAAAACTTATTAATTGGATTAAAAATCCTTTTTTTTTTTTTACAAAATCACCACCAGAACAATCAATTTTGCATGCTATCATCAACATTATCAGCTCATCAGATGATTTTATGAGCTAATTATATTAATACATAAAATTTTAATATTTTAACCCTATGCTTGAAAAGATATATTTCACTTTTAAAAATATGCTATTTTTGATGTGAACTTACAGAATCAAGTGATGTGTGTAAATATGACAATTTAAGTGTGAGATACATAATGTTACAATAATCGTGTTCTACGTATGTAAATGCCCCCCTTAATAATATTACCCTAAGTTTAATAGTAAATAATTAGATATTAATTAAACTTCATATTTACTAAAATATAACACTTAAAACCATTAAATCACAAAAAAAAAAATCCTACACAACATGATCATATCTAATACCATCACTAGTTCCTTCATGAAGTGTTGCATGATCAAACTTGTGCACAATGGACGGTGGCCACGAAACACAAATCTCATTCTCTCCTTCCCGAAACCCATAATCTCTCAAGCTTCCATCCACTTCATCAAGCATAAAGGTGATGAATTGAATTCGGGCTTGGAACCAAAATTCACCAGACCCAAATATTAATCAAGCCAATTTGAATTCATATTTTTCGAGTCAGATTCAAGTCGAGTTGGCAAGTCGGATCAATTTTTAACACACCCCTAAATCAAACCCAATCGTCTCGCCGACTTCAACCCACAAGTCCCCACTCTCAATGTGCCTCCAATACGCCCCAACCTTGGCTATGAAAGGAGAGTTAATGGACGAATAGGCTAAATGTGTTGAAAAATGGAGGGAAAGCTGAGAACATTAAAAGAAGTCATATGAAGATATAAAGTCAGTCAAAATAAAGACGAAAACATANGCTCCTCCTTGCTGTGTGTCCAACCTTAACTTCAAGTAATCATCTTTAAACCAAGATTATGCTGCAAAACAATTTTCCTTGTGGTTATTAATTAATTGTACAATTTCAGGCGGAATTCAATTTGCCACTGCACAATTGCCACTTCTTACACTATTGGATTGTGGCATGAGTATCTGTGATTCCAGTTACGACGATCAAGATCCTCAAGATGGCATGATCAAGATTGATGAGAAGGACTTAGAAAGTAGGAGATGTCGAAGTCTACTTGCTAAAAAATCAAATTCTATGCATCAAAAGCTACTAATCAAGCACGAGCGTTTAAAGAAACTTAGTCTATGGGGCTGTTCAGGATTAGATGTATGTCCCATTTCATGTTTATCTTAGTGGCCGTTTGGAATCATTTTTGATTTTTATTTTTAATTTTAATTTTTAAAATTTTTTATTTGATTTATTTGTGTTATGATTTGAAATTAAACATGTTTAGTTTTTATTTGAATTATGTTTATTTTTAAAAATACCAAAATATCATAATGTTGCTCTGAGTGTTTTCAAAGACATGCTAATTTGTTTTTAGAAACAATAAATTAAAAATTATAAAAAACACTAACAAATATCTTAAAAAAAGGAAAAAAGAAAATAAAATTAATCCCGAATAAGCCCTAGGGGCTGTTTCCGTCCTTTGAGATCACTTTTGTTTTTTTTATTTAAACTAAAATATGTTTCATTGCTGTGATTATTTTAAAACTCTCAAAACAACACTATTTTGAGTGTTTTTAAAAACTAGTTGATTTATTTCTAAAAGTAGAAATAAAAACATACAAAAAATACACTATATAGACACATTTAAAAAAAAACAAAGATATAAAATAAAATTGATCTCATACAAGCTCTTAGAATTTCCTTCTGTTGCTNGAATCCCATGCATTAGAAGTCCAATCTAAGTTGGTTGAGTCGTTGTTATTGCTCGAACCTTTAGAACTCCCTGGATTCCAGGAGCCTGACGAGCTCTCAATCTTGTTGATCGATGAGGAAGCTGAGGGTACCCACCCAGAACCATGCATAGCTTGATTTTCTCCTTCAGATTTCCTTCCATTATTCCAACTGCTTTTTTCAGCTTCAAAGGTGCCATTTCCCCCACTCCAGCTCCCCCCAGTTTTAATATCTTCGTTTGAATTATANTGTTCATGCTTCTGGATGTCAAGACATGCTAATTGGAGCAGTTCGAAATCAGGTGAGCATTTCCTTTAGCTAATCTGATTTTTGAAACTGAATATTGACCATTAAACATTGAAAAATATATCACATAGAAAAATGTTTACTAATAGAAATGGATAAAAAATATATCATGCATGAGGAACTTTTATGATGGTTTTATGAATGTAGAAGAGAGTGTTAGGGGAGGCTTGTGCTCAAGAGCGGTGATTATATATGAATAGCCAACTAATGAAGGGAAGGGACTTTATGTGATTTAGTGAGATTTATTTATTCTGTCACATAGAAAAATGTTTACCATCTCAAAGACAAAAATAGATTATAAATATCTGCTCTTTAATTTTATTTCACTAATAATCTTAGCTCTCTTTCATTTTTACTCCAAATTTGTGCAAGATTCCTTCATTGCTATTATCAAGAGATGGGAAGGCTTATTACTTCTATGACGATAGACCAATCTTGTTTGTCAGTAGACTTTGTGATAGCCATCTACAAGACCGATTTCCTTTTGAGTTGTCTTTCATTTGTCACATTCAATCTTTTATCAATTGTTCTTAGCTTCTTAATTTTTTTTAATGGTGTTGACAAAAATAACCATCAACCCGTGATCTCTTTGTTACTCATTGATAGTGCCTTGGAGCTACATTTTGTTTAAATAAAGGAGAAGAACAAATGATTTCCTCAAACACCATGCAATCTCTGTTTATATTGCACTTAGGCATGATATAGATAATATTCTTGTAGATGTTAGGTATATGACATTAGCTGTTATTTAGAGTTATAAAGATTTCATGCAAAACATGTGAAATGAACTTACACAATATGTTTTGGCTTCTCAATCAATTTTGGTGTGAAAATTATCTCACTACTTTACAATAAAGCATTAAACTCAATTTGACAGTTTTCAACACACTTTGTTAATTTCAATTACATACACATAACTTCCTTTTTTTTTTCTTTACGTAGTGGCCAAAATAAAAAAACAATTATGCTTGGAGGTCATGGGTTTGCGTTATGCTCTCTATAATCTAAGAGGAAGATTAAATTCATCAACTCAAATTTTGTATTGGTGGAGCGTTATGCACTTGTTTACATATATTTTGTAGCCCCTTAAGTAGAATAAAGCTAAACTATTAAACATTGAGGTTTTTTTTGATATAATGGCTGAAATTTCATCATAAGCTCCAAAGTTAAGCGTATTGTTGCAAGAGCACTCCTGAAATAGGTGACCTCTTGGAAAATTTACACCAATGAGACAATTGTGAGGCCATTAGGCCAAAGTAAACAATATCTTCCTGAATGAAAGCTCGAGTTGTTACAAATGGTACTATCAGCATGAAGATGAGAATTAAGTGTCATAGAAAACAAAGTGGCACACCATGGGAGCCATCTCGTCTCCTAGATGGGATAAATTTATACATGGTGGGAGCCAACTCTTGAATCTATAGAGACTAAATGTAGAATTTTGTTAGCCCTGTGGATGATTTTGGGTTAAATAAAATGAAGAGGATGTCAGTTACTTAAGTGGTGGTGAGAATGAAGTCATACTCATAAACATTAGAGGTACATTTGTGTGTAATTATTGGAATTTCATCAAAAACTCTAAAGTCAAGCATGCTCGTGTGGGAGCATTCTTGGTTTGAGTTGTTTTATGGGAAATTACTCAATGGGACAAAAACGTGAGCCCATTAGGCCAAAGTTGACAATATCATGATCGGTGAGAGTTCAAACTATCATACCTATGCCTACCTAAACTTCATTATACAAAAGAAAGTGTTACCAAAGTCAAGCATGCTCGTGTGGGATTACTCTTGGTATGGGTTTCCTTTTGGAAAGTAAACCAATGGGATAAAGACGTGAGCCCATTAGGCCAAAGTGGACAATATCTCGATATGTGGGAGTTCGGGCTATTATACCTATGTCCTTACTTAAACTTCATCATGCCATTTAGTGTGGATGATTTAAGTTTTTCGCCTTTGTTTTAATTATGACTTGTGCTGTCATAATGTTGGAGATGGAAAAAAAGCTTATACCTCATTATCTACATGTCAAATTTAGCTAATCATTTTATCTATTTCATGAAATTGTAAAGAGGTCCTAACAGGCTTAGAAATCCATCAGCCTTCCCTTTCAAACCTAACAAGTAGAAATTCTTGTCTACATTTAGAATTTTGAGGCCCATGATATATGAACGTTTTTGCTATAATACAAATATTCTTGAAGTTGTAAAACTAGTTCCAAAACATTTTTAATTATGTATCTATGTTGAGTGGCATGAGCTTCTAGTTAAAATGAATTATACTCATTTTTAAACTTAGAATCCTTAAAGTTATGTTACCCAGGGTTTGTTAACTTAAGATTCATAATTTTACCAATGAAAAAATGAGCTAAATGTTAGGAAAGATGTTATTTGAACTCAGGAGTGAATATTATGAGCTACAAAATAATTGTTAAATATAAAATTAAAATTTTTGGGCATTTTCATATGTAGCACACAATTCTTACAATTTAATATTTCTCATTCCGAACTTTCATATTTACAGATATATCACTCAAAATTTTAATATGACATCATAAGTAGCGCTATTACAACTTTTTTAAAAAGTGAAATACACTTTTTCATGCATAGTTTAATATACTAAAGTGCTACATATGTAAATATAAATGTTTAGGTGTGAGATATGTAAAAACATAAGAATTTTGTGCGACATATGTAAATTTCTGAAAAATTTTATGTGATTTTGTTTAAAACTACATTTGTGATTGCACAATGATCAAATAATCTCTCAATCTTCAGTAAGGCATATGAAAGACTATACTTCATATAAAAATGAAGATGTAAACTCAGATATCACTTTTTAATTAAGAGAGAATTTAGTCATCTGTTATGCAGATGAGGATTAGACATGAAGAATAAGTGTTCTTACTCTAGTTATTCTCTTCTTTTATGCAAGTGTTCAAATGAAAATTATTCCTTGACATGACTTGATAGTTTTTTTATTGCTAGCATTGAAGTAGCGTCACTTCTTCTATTTTTGAAGTTGAACCATTCCCCTTGCAAGCACTTGAAAGAAAGCTTTCTTTTTGATGGCATTCTTCACCTCTTTTTATCTTTTGCTCTCCTTTTTTTTGTTGCATTGTGTAGGGGATGCATGAAAAATTGAAACCATTCATTTTTTTTTACTTAGTCATAGTTGCATCATGAAATGATGAGTGAGAATCACTGGATATAAATAAACTACTTAACCAATATCTTTAAAAATTGAAAGTAAAATATGCAGTTATTGTTTTTAAAAATCAAGTGTGAATACATTTTAAGCTAATAGTTACCAATCTTGAAAACACAATATATGATTTTATGCAAAATACTGAATGAATTGGACTTTACTTGAACGTTTCCATCTGTTTTAATTGTGACACATCGATATTGTCATTCATTGAGGTTGCTTGTGGGCTTTTAATAAGTCGATTCATTGTGAAAAATTTGTCAAACATTATCTTACTATTGTGTTATTTTTTATTTTTTTAAAATTTTCTTTATCATATAATGCTTATTCATCCTTTGAAAGTTATTACTTTATAGAAATTGTATATTACACTATTTTTTGAGAACCATCGTTAATAGATTTTATAGTAGCTCTCATTTTTTAAAATGCTCTATATCATATAATTAAAACTATTTAAATTTTTTTATCATTAAAATTGTTGAATCCAATATATTAACACATGACTTTTCATATTGCAACACAGAGTCTATAAATTTTATTTGCCTTCAAGATTACAAACACATCTTTAAAAAATTGAAGTGTTTTGGCATTAATAAAAACTGATATGCTATAATATTAAGAGCATTTTAAAATATTTTATTATACTTCAAATTTGGTACATATTTAAGTCAAATTTGGAATTAAGTGGTGAATTAACATTTTTATACTTTAGTGTGCTACAATCATATAATATGATATCTTAAAAGTGCTTATAAGAAAAATGATAGAGAGCACAATGATAAGGGAATTTACACATATCAGATAATTCTAATGTATTTACATTCTCACACCTAAATTTTCATAGTAATTCACTTAACACTTAAATCTTTAATATCACATCAAAAATAACATTATTATTATTTTTTAAAGCTGAAATACACCAATTTCATGCATATGTTTAAAGCACCTAAATGCTATGTATATGTAAATACATAAGAATTGTGTGCTAGGTGTGTAAATTTCCCTAATAATAAAGTTTTACTTTTTATCAATATTGATTTTAATATTTCTCAAATATGATTGACTGATTTAACTCATTCAAATGTGATTTAATAGTCATATCTTCCTGAATGTGAATTAAATAGTTTGTTTCTGATAAAATGTATTGGAGAGGCTTTTTGTCGTTTACAAACATTTCAACTTGAATCATAATTTTTTTTTTTGCAATTAGTTTTTTAAACCTTCTGTTAAGATCCAATCTGGCAAAATACAATTGAATCATAGAACAAACCTTCTTATCTATTTGTTTTTTACTCATGGTTTCAGGGCTTTTGTTATGTGTTATGAGTGCTTTCACAAGTACCTACTAGATAAGAACACCATAAATCTAGCCATCATACTATTTCGTTGCCATTGTGTTTTTCATAACTTTGCTCTAATACTAATTCTAAGTACAGATATTGTCTTAATCCTAGAGTGAATATGATGATTCACAAATGAATTATAAAAAAAAATATCAAACATAACAATAGTGAAAGCAAAATAATTATGCGGTCGACTTAAATAAGCCTTTGTTCATGGTTGTATTGAAATCAAATATCTTACTAAGCTTCAAAAAGTTATATTGCATTGTTTTAAAGATATAGAGAAAGATGTTCTAGATTTAGATATTGAGACGTTATTTTGGTTATTCTCTTCTCTTTTTGTTGCATAAATTTAAATCAGTAGATAATTGTAATTGCTCCAAACAAACACTAAGTATTTGTGTTAAATATGTAAGTACATATGGATTGAGTGGTATGTAAATCTTCCTTTTTTTTGTTTTATGCATCAGATTTCTGTTTTGTTTTTTATTTTTATTTGCTCCATTTTGCTTGAATGAATTTCAAATATTTCCCAATGTTCGAAATATATAATCAATTTCAATTTTTTTCAACCCACAGTGTTTTTTTAGAATAACAATAATGTTTTCCAGGTTCTCAATGAGTTTACTGCTGTAGAGAATCAGTTTTCGCTAAAGCGTTTGGCTGATGGCTCCAAGAGAGTTCAACTTCCCCGCTTCCTCCCACAAGCCGTAAGTTCTTCACTTTCCCACCCATATAATATATTATTTTACATACACACCGCTTAATTCCTATGTATCTACACATATAACCCTTAAAACTTCAATTTTTATATATATGCCACTTTCTATTTGCATAAAAAGGTTCAAAGTTAAAAAAGATTGATATTTTTGATGTGATACGAAATATTTGGGGGATACAAATGTAAAAAAAGGTAAATTTTATATGTTAGATATGTAAATACATAGGAGTAGAGGGTGGTATATGTATGTAAATGCCGCACTTTCTAATAATTACCTATTATATTTCAGCTATATGAGGACGAGAAAAGGAAAAAGATACGACCATCGCAGTGCATGCTCCATTTAAATGAGAAATTGTGACCTGGCTTCTTTTTCAAATTGTTATTTTTTATAAAAATGGCAAATTGGTGGACTGTAAAGTATAAAATCTGAGTTGTCTGTAGCCCAATAAAATAAAAAAGCCCACCTTATCTTTGGTCTTTGTTTCAGAATTTCTCTTTTTTTTTTATTATTTGAAGAAATCATTTGACTGTAAAATATGCTAATATGCATTGTTACAATGCTTATTGAATTTAATTCACATATTTATTATGGACATTTGTGCTAATGTGTCGGGCTTTGAAGTGTTGTTTACTTAGAACTATTTGGTTTTTGAGGATTTATTTTGGGGGGAGGATTTAAAGCTAATTAAATATAAAAGCTCATCCTTGTTAAATTTAGGTCCACACTTTTTTATGTATTACATATCTAATAAAATGTGTTTGCATTCATGATATAATATTAAAGATTTTGAGTGATATGTTTGTAAATATAAAAGTTTGGGTGTTATATATGTAAATAATTATTTAAATGTCCTAATTATCAAGCAAATATTATATATTTATCAACTTTATATATGTAAATAATTATTCAAATGGCCCAATGCACTCACTTTATGAACAACTTGAATTAAGTTAGATCTTGTTTTCTCAAATCAGTAAATAAATAATGTTTAAATATTCTTTTAAAATTTGAAGGTTAAATGAATAAAATTTAAAATAATCCAATTCATTTTTTGATATTCATAATCAAATTTGTTTGTTTTTTAAATGGACCAATGCACTATAAAAATTTATTTATTTATTGATGTTTTTTAAATAAAGTTTGACTAAATAGAATTTTGTTTAATTATGTATTTAATAATAGCATATTATTATTTTATATAAATAGCATATATAAATTTAATACAATTTTCCCTTATTTTTTAATTTCAATAAAGGAATTTATAAGTATTTATTTATTTGTTTTTATTGTAAGAATTTTTTTACAACTTTTGGGTAATAAATTAGTTCAGGCGCTATAGCCTATATGTAATTGCCCCTTTATTTATTTAGTCTAAACTAGTTAAATTTAAACTTAAAATTGTTTAATTACTTATTCATAAAATTATTTATTAATAATTTTATATATAGAAAAAATTAAGCATTTAATAAAATTTTTAGTTTATTTTTAATTTTATTATGAAAAATTAACTATAAATTGAACTACTTAAATGTTAATTATAGTTTTTTTAATATTTCTTTTTATTTTAAATTTAAAAGTATTTATTAATAAATTTATATAAAAAATCAAGCATTTATTCACTTTTTTATAAGTTTTTTTTTAATTTTATTTTATAAAGAAAACTAGAAAATTAAGTACTCATTCTAATTTTTTCTTCAATTATTATAAACAAATCAGATTTTTATTTTTTCTTTATTTATTTTCACAAACACACCCAAACACATACGCACTCACATCACATATACAAGGTTTTGAACCCAAGATGACAAAAACTTTTTTGTTAAAAGACAGCTCTCAACGAGTGGGCTAAGATGGCTTGCATAAACAAATAAAGTGATTTGGCTTGCATAAACAAATAAAGTAATAAATCATTTATGTTTATTACAAATTAAGTCAAAGTAAGAATATATATGTGACAACTCGACTCAAGATCGAACTAAACATGAACTTATGATTCAACCAAGCCATACTCAACCCATGTCGTACTCGACTCAACTCGGCTTGATTATAGCCCTAATGGACGAGCACAAAATATTTTTGCAATTATATGATCCATCTTTGTGAACTAAGCGGTAAGAATAAAATTATTTTTGCAATCTTGTATAGGGCTATCTTGCAATTTATAAAAAAAAGATCTCACATTTAAATCTATTATTTTAAAACTTGCTTTTCATTGCAAATTAAGGTGGAAATATGAGGTCAATAAAATCATAGAGAACAATGAATGGGCAACAAACTGATTTGCTCAGTTCTTTTTAGTTGGTGAACACATCACATTAATAGTGCTATTGTGGTACTGAACACACTTATTAGAACATGAATAATGCCATTTCTAATGTCTGTTATTGTCTCGTTCTTATGTGGAGAAAACTAATCATACCATTGGTCATTAGCATATACACCCCTCAATTCCTATGTATTTACATATCATACAATTAGACTTATACTTTTTACATTTATACCACCCAAATCTTTCATATTATATTAAAAAATATCACTTTTAATTAAAAAAAAAAAGAGCCTCACTTCAATGACAACCCTAGCCTCCGACAAGGACTAGCTCCCTATGAGACCCCTTTCTGAATTGGTCCGGTGGTCCGGTTCAACCCCAGGGTAAGCCCTACGTCTATATATAGGACTGCAAGCAAATCGAGCATAGTTGAGAAGAGTTGTGTTCCAAGTTTAAATTTGTTTATAAAATTCAAGTTTTTGGAAGTCCGTTCAAGCTTGAGCTCATTTATAACATTTAAGCTCGAGTTTAAATCGAGCTTTTATGTATATATTCAAACTTAATTCATTTATCATTCTGACTGTTTGAGTTTGATTCATGTTCGTTTCATATAATAATAATCGAGCTATTATCGAGTAGATTAATGAGTAATATTATCGAGTTATTTAATTTATATCTAAATAATTTTTATTGAGTAAATTAAAGTTAATGCTATTGCGCTACTTAAAAATCAATTGAGACTTATCAAATAAAATAATGAGTAGTATGATTTAGCTACATATTTTTTAATCAAATAAACTTTATCCATCATGCAAATGAATTACTTGTTGATCTTACCAAAACAAATCAAAATGTTGTTCAAACTAATTCATTTAACAATTGAGTATTTATACACGCCTTTAAATTTGTTAATTAATCGAACATTAACGACCTTTTATTCGAGCCAAACTGAGTAACTTGTTTGCAGCCCTATTCCCATACAAGGTACTTCTAAAAATATACTCACTGATAAATATAAAAAATTCGGTTACTTGTTATTACAAATTAATTATGAAATGAAAAATAACACAATAAATTTTAATCTATCCCAAAACACATGCTAAATTTTACAATTATTAATCTTTATGAATTTATTATTTTAAATAGATAATTCAAAAATAAAATTTTCTAAATAGACAAAAATCATGACATCATAATTTTTAAAAAGAGACCCTTCTGTTCCAACCTGATCCTAATTTCCTCGTATTTCCATCCTCGATCTGCGAATTATTTGTATCCCAAGATCCAACTCGATCATTCTCGGCTAAAAAATGCTTCTGTTTTTCGTCCGATGATCCGATGGTGGAATCATGTCCCGTTTTACTGGTAGCATTTGTCGAAGCCGACGGATAATTCTTCTGCTCGCCACTGTTGGTGCCACCAGATGCCTTGTTGCTACTAAATCCTGTTGGTGAATCCCAACTGCTCTCGTCCTCCGACCTGGGCTTCGCTTGACCATCAGGTTGATTTTCTCCCTCAGATTTCCAGCCGCCCCACGAGCCCTTTTCAGCTTGCCCTCCACCATTCCAAATACCCCCAGCTTTGAATTCTTGGTTTGAGTTAAATGCTTGCCGCTCATCATCGATTTGTTTACCATAACCACGGCCGCCGGAAGTTCTTCCGAGGCGATCACTGNGTCCGATGATCCCATGGTGGAATCTTGTCCCGTTTTACTGGTAGCATTTGTCGAAGCCCACGGATCATTCTTTTGCTCGCCACTGTTGGTGCCACCAGATGCCTTGTTGCTACTAAATCCTGTTGGTGAATCCCAACTGCTTTCATCCTCCGACCTGGGCTTCGCTTGACCAGCAGGTTGATTTTCTCCCTCAGATTTCCAGCCGCCCCACGAGCCCTTTTCAGCTTTTCCACCACCATTCCAACCACCCCCAGCTTTGAATTCTTGGTTTGAATTAAATGCTTGCCGCTCATCATTGATTTGTTTACCATAACCACGGCCGCCGGAATTTCTTCCGAGGCGATCACTACTAGTGAACGAGTTGTCCCTTCCTCCTCCGCCAACCCCACCGAAATCAGAGCGACGACTCAAAGTTTCTGACTTAGAATCCCATGCATTAGAAGTCCAATCTAAGTTGGTTGAGTCGTTGTTATTGCTCGAACCTTTAGAACTCCCTGGATTCCAGGAGCCTGACGAGCTCTCAATCTTGTTGATCGATGAGGAAGCTGAGGGTACCCACCCAGAACCATGCATAGCTTGATTTTCTCCTTCAGATTTCCTTCCATTATTCCAACTGCTTTTTTCAGCTTCAAAGGTGCCATTTCCCCCACTCCAGCTCCCCCCAGTTTTAATATCTTCGTTTGAATTATTAAATGATTCACCCCCAGCATAATTACTCTCTTTATTAGAATCATCATTACTAATCCAACCACGAGAATGATGACGACCTGAATTTCTTTCAAAACTGCGACCTCTAGAGAACGAATTATTCCTCCCTCTTCCGCCACCACGACCAAAATCTGACCCACGTTTCCAACTTTCAGACTTAACCTGATCCCCACTTTGCTGGCCCCATTTGTTGACCCCACCATTGTTCCAATCAGCTGTCTGGTTGCCAGAAAAATCCCTCCCACCCCAGTTACCAGGGTTAGAAGCTGGTTTTGTCTTGGAATCCCAGTTTGCTGAGTTCTTACCACCCCAATCTTTTGAACTCCCCATATTCCCAGCTGTGCTATCAGAGCTAGGTTCCTTGAATTTTCCCCAGTTATTATCAGGCTCAGAAGATGGTTGGCTTGCCTGAGTGTCCACTTTCTTACTACTCCACCCACCTTGACTCCCACCTGTTTCATTTTCTTTGTTCAGTGTAGCAGTTTCCCAACAATCGTTTGAGTTTAACTTACCTGATAATTTATCGCAGTGGTCACCAGGACTGGATTTAGGTTTAGTCCATTTTTCATCATTTGTGGCACCTTTGTTTTCAGGCAGGCCATGACCCCAATCTGCTAATGTAAGTTCAGAAGAATTCGACGCATTCAGACTTTTCATCTCATCCCTATCTGTAGAGGTATCATCGTTCGTCTGGTTCCAGCCAGTAAGTTTATTTTCAAAAGTTTTAGGAGTGTTCCAATTGTCATTATTTCTCGTTTCCTTGCCCCAGTTGTCTGTCTGTCTACTAGAGTTTACACCCTTGCTCCAACTAGAAGTATGGTCCTCATTCATGTCATTTTTACTTCCACCAGCATCCTGAGGAGCAGTTCCCCACGCAGGTATGTTATCACCATCATATTTGTTCCCACCATTCCCCCAGCCACCACCTTCGGTGGTGCCCCAACTAGCCGAGGGTTTATTAGAAAAGCCCCCGTTGAATCTTTCTTGTCCATTTCTCCAGCCGGACGATTCAAGTTGACCCTGATCCTGCCCTCGGCCTCGACCTTGGCCGCGGCCTCTGCCACGACCAAACTCTCTTCTACCGCAGTTATCTCGATTGTAACCACCAGCTCCATTTCGGCCGCGACTTCCACCCCTTCCAAATCTCCAGCCTCCATCAGAATCACTTGGTTTCTGAAAATTATCTTCATTTCTACCGCCCCTTCCACCATATCTACCTCTTCCTCTTCCCCAATTATTAGATCCTCCTCTTCCGCCTTCAAAATCCTTCTGCTGGTTCCAACTATTGCCATGACCCTCCCAATTCTTACCATTTTCATTATTGATATTTCCTTGTGACCAACCTGACCCTTGACCCGAATCAGAATCCTTCGGTTTGCCAAAATTAGTATTATTACCCCAATCATCCCCAGCCTTCCATTCTCCTTGACTTTGCTGACCGAAACCACTTCCCTCAGAACCTTTTGCTTTGTCCCAGCTAGTTGCCCGTATATCCTTCCCTCCTTCAGCATTGCCTGCCTTGTTCCACCCAGATGTCTGACTCCCATCAGATGATTTCTCTTTATTCCATCTGTCTATTTGACCTTCACTAGAGAATCCTTCTGCTTGTTTAGATATCTGCCATCCACTAGAACTTGAGGAGATGTTTACTTTGCCCGAACTACTGTTTTGACTTTCGAGTTCAGCAGATGGCGCGGAAGGCATTGCAGAAGCACCCCAACCAGCTGTTTGGTTAACATTTGTGGTTGTCTTCCATCCTCCACTTGTTTCAGTTGCTGTTGCCTTAGAATTCTCCCAACCACTAGAACTTGGAAGACTTTTCACTTTATTCCAGCTGTTTGATTCACTTCCATCTCCGTCAGATGGTGTAGCAGAAGAAGCCCAACCAGCAGCTTGGTTTCCATCTGTAGCTTTCTTCCAGCCTCCTATTTCAGTTGCAGATTTCTCAGTGTCAATATGAGTTGGAACAGTTTTTACTTTGTCCCAACTGCTAGTTTGAGCCGCACATTCAAATGGCGACGTGCCCCAACCAGATGCTTGATTCTCATCCGCAGAGGGGGATTTCAATGCTTTACTGTGTACCGAACTATTGCAAGAGCTCTGCCATGGATTGTTAGGAGCAGTTATTGTGACTTGAGAGGGGGCACATTTACCCCAGCCATCGTCATTATTTTCAAGTAAAGCTTTTCCCTTGATGCCCCATGAATCTAGATTATCACCACCACTCTTTAGAGAAACTGAATTACCCGATTTCCCGACAAAACCATCTGATTTGTCCTTTCCACTAGCTTCTTTGCTCCAGCCAGCAGAGGCACCTGCAAGCATTTTTTTCTCTTTTCAAGCAAAGTATCATGATATCATCTCGTTTTTCTTAGCAAAAACTGTCAGCCATTCAGGATAACAGATGAGGTTCCATAGGACACAATTCACATATAACAACTAATGAAATTTAATATTAAATAAACTTAAAAGGAACCTTGGGCATTCCAGCTTCCACCAGCATCAGAACTTGCAAGTTTCGTCTGTTCCCATCCACTAGCGTCAGTATCGCTTGCAGTCTGAGGCTTGGATGCTGCTCTATTCCAACCATCTTCGCCTGCATATGTTAACAGAAATGTTCAGAGCAGGGTTTCGCTGTTCAGTTTATCATAGATATTGTATAATTTTAGGAAGATTTACATGCATACCACTCAATTCTATGTACTTACATATAAAACACAAGCTTAATTTTTTACACCCGCAATATTATCTATGCACAGAAAGGTGTATTTTACTTTTAAAAAGTCAAAATGGTGGTAGTTTTGATGTGACTAGAAGGATTTGAGTGGTATAAATGTAATAAGTAAAGTTTAGGGGTTAGATATGTAAATTCAAAAGAATTGGGTGGTATTTATGCAAATGCCCCATTATTTTATTGTTTTACCAAAGGTTAGGGCCTCTCCAGAATCTGGGGCAGCTTTGCTCCAGCCACCTGCAGCACTTACACCTTCGCCAGCAGTGTGAACAGCACCATCCCAGCCACCACTGGCTCCTAAAATAACGATGAAAAATGTGCATTATCATCAGTTCATTCATCCAAATGAACATAAATCCAGTTTCTAAGGAGTTGTTCACTTGGCATTTTGTTACCTTTTGTGCTCCAGGTCTGGCCTGTTTTCTGAACAGAGGTATCACCTTGCCAGCCACCAGTTGAAGTTTCGCCCTTAGTAGAAGCCTTATTCCACGCATCAGCATCATTTTCGCATTCAGCATCTGCACCTTTCTCCCCACTTACCATTTTATTCCATGACCTCTGCTCGGCACTGGAGCTTGGAGCTTTACTCCAACTAGTTGCAGCTCCATGATCTTGATCTGAATCAAACCAAGTGCTTAAGCTTAAAATATAAATATATCATACACACATAGACCAGCAAGAATTTGAACCTAAATTAGAATCACCTCCATCCTGAAATGTCGGTTTGCTTCCCCACTGGTCAGCAACTGTACTTTGATCTGGGAAATTTTTTAAGACAAATTTAGACAGTATAAAGCTAGAAAACAGGGGAAAATGCGTGGAACTAAGAACAAAAGACCAAATGAACGCACTGGTCGCCTAATACACGGCTTTTAGCTATACCAAGGATATAAATTTTCCGTTCTAAGATGTCAGAAACAAAATTATATGTTTTTTCGTACAAGACATTTTCTCCATTATGGGAAATGAAAAGCCGTACATAAAAAAAATAAAAATAAATTACAACCTCGTTATCTTCTCAGGGAAGATCCACAACAAGCACAATACCAGTTTCTAGCAAAATAAGAAGCTTTGTATGGGTAAATTCGAAATAACTTTCTTTATTTAAGGCCAGATATAGATTTGTGCAACTCTCTATATTCAACTTCTGAATTATAAACATATTTCATAACAAATTCCTTTTAATTTAAGCTTACATAAGTTACAGTATATCACTCCAAGCTCCAAGAGCCTGTGCTAGAAGAGATTTGATGTTATGGGGGCCACTCACTCATGAAGTCCTAGATTCTATATCAACGAAAATGAATATCATAAAGGAACAAATCAAAGAGAAATTACCCACACCAAAATCTATATCCAATCGGAGATTAAAAAAATTAAAAACCAGAAAGATGTTGACAGGTCACCTGAAAGTGAATTATTTTACTTTTAAGGTCCAAGAACTCAATGACGGGAGAACCCAACCCAAAGAAAGATACCGCACCAAAAACACAACATAGTCAATTAAAACATATTTTAATGACATCAACATGTTCTATGGCTTACAAAGAACATTTTACAATTCAGTCATAATGATATCAGGCAGTCAAACCTAAATATCCTTAGAGATTATTACACTCACTGAAAAATTGGGATTGCCTTGAAATATTTTCAAAACTCTGACATAAGAATTTTATTAATGCATTATTTTCTACTAACTTAGCCCCTAAAATAATTACTCAAATTATTAAAGATGATGAAAATTATGATTAGACTATGACATTTAAAATGTTTATGTAAAATTACCTAAGCAATCTTGATACATTTTAGACCACCTAGAAAAAGAACCTCAATTTTATAATTGTTGTGAATTTTGAAGGATTTTCAAGCGAAGAAAAAAAAAAGACAAAAATGATCCCCAGATTATTTGCAAGGGCCAATCATCCAAGACTATATAAAATGACAACTTAGTCCGCAACTATTTAGATAGGAACAAAAGTAGTCCTCTGACAGGACTATTTTAGTCCCCACTTATAGATCCTGGGGATTAAATTGGCTTTTTACATAGTCTGGAACAAATTTAGCCCTTTGAAAATGGTTGAGGGACCATTTTGATTTTTTTTTTTCTTTTAAAATAGAAGAAAGAGGTTTTAGAAAAGGCTTGATGGTCATGGTGATTTACAGGCCTCTCCAATCACTAATAGAAGTCCATTGGGTTCTAAGTTCTAACTACATCATACCTAAACTTTATCATTTTTTTATTATAAGTCATTGAATATGCACGACTCTATTAACATCATCAACTTGGTAATTCTTTCATTTTACTCTCTTGATTGAGTTTACTGAAAAATTCGATAAATTTTATAATCAATTTTCTAGGAAAAGAATGATAGCCACCGAGACNACTTTTCATCTCATCCCTATCTGTAGAGGTATCATCGTTCGTCTGGTTCCAGCCAGTAAGTTTATTTTCAAAAGTTTTAGGAGTGTTCCAATTGTCATTATTTCTCGTTTCCTTGCCCCAGTTGTCTGTCTGTCTACTAGAGTTTACACCCTTGCTCCAACTAGAAGTATGGTCCTCATTCATGTCATTTTTACTTCCACCAGCATCCTGAGGAGCAGTTCCCCACGCAGGTATGTTATCACCATCATATTTGTTCCCACCATTCCCCCAGCCACCACCTTCGGTGGTGCCCCAACTAGCCGAGGGTTTATTAGAAAAGCCCCCGTTGAATCTTTCTTGTCCATTTCTCCAGCCGGACGATTCAAGTTGACCCTGATCCTGCCCTCGGCCTCGACCTTGGCCGCGGCCTCTGCCACGACCAAACTCTCTTCTACCGCAGTTATCTCGATTGTAACCACCAGCTCCATTTCGGCCGCGACTTCCACCCCTTCCAAATCTCCAGCCTCCATCAGAATCACTTGGTTTCTGAAAATTATCTTCATTTCTACCGCCCCTTCCACCATATCTACCTCTTCCTCTTCCCCAATTATTAGATCCTCCTCTTCCGCCTTCAAAATCCTTCTGCTGGTTCCAACTATTGCCATGACCCTCCCAATTCTTACCATTTTCATTATTGATATTTCCTTGTGACCAACCTGACCCTTGACCCGAATCAGAATCCTTCGGTTTGCCAAAATTAGTATTATTACCCCAATCATCCCCAGCCTTCCATTCTCCTTGACTTTGCTGACCGAAACCACTTCCCTCAGAACCTTTTGCTTTGTCCCAGCTAGTTGCCCGTATATCCTTCCCTCCTTCAGCATTGCCTGCCTTGTTCCACCCAGATGTCTGACTCCCATCAGATGATTTCTCTTTATTCCATCTGTCTATTTGACCTTCACTAGAGAATCCTTCTGCTTGTTTAGATATCTGCCATCCACTAGAACTTGAGGAGATGTTTACTTTGCCCGAACTACTGTTTTGACTTTCGAGTTCAGCAGATGGCGCGGAAGGCATTGCAGAAGCACCCCAACCAGCTGTTTGGTTAACATTTGTGGTTGTCTTCCATCCTCCACTTGTTTCAGTTGCTGTTGCCTTAGAATTCTCCCAACCACTAGAACTTGGAAGACTTTTCACTTTATTCCAGCTGTTTGATTCACTTCCATCTCCGTCAGATGGTGTAGCAGAAGAAGCCCAACCAGCAGCTTGGTTTCCATCTGTAGCTTTCTTCCAGCCTCCTATTTCAGTTGCAGATTTCTCAGTGTCAATATGAGTTGGAACAGTTTTTACTTTGTCCCAACTGCTAGTTTGAGCCGCACATTCAAATGGCGACGTGCCCCAACCAGATGCTTGATTCTCATCCGCAGAGGGGGATTTCAATGCTTTACTGTGTACCGAACTATTGCAAGAGCTCTGCCATGGATTGTTAGGAGCAGTTATTGTGACTTGAGAGGGGGCAGATTTACCCCAGCCATCGTCATTAGTTTCAAGTAAAGCTTTTCCCTTGATGCCCCATGAATCTAGATTATCACTACCACTCTTTAGAGAAACTGAATTACCCGATTTCCCGACAAACTCATCTGATTTGTCTTTTCCACTAGCTTCTTTGCTCCAGCCAGCAGAGGCACCTGCAAGCATTTTTTTCTCTTTTCAAGCAAAGTATCATGATATCATCTCGTTTTTCTTAGCAAAAACTGTCAGCCATTCAGGATAACAGATGAGGTTCCATAGGACACAATTCACATATAACAACTAATGAAATTTAATATTAAATAAACTTAAAAGGAACCTTGGGCATTCCAGCTTCCACCAGCATCAGAACTTGCAAGTTTCGTCTGTTCCCATCCACTAGCGTCAGTATCGCTTGCAGTCTGAGGTTTGGATGCTGCTCTATTCCAACCATCTTCGCCTGCATATGTTAACAGAAATGTTAAGATCAGGGTTTCGCTGTTCAGTTTATCATAGATATTGTATAATTTTAGGAAGATTTACATGCATACCACTCAATTCTATGTACTTACATATAAAACACAAGCTTAAATTTTTACACCCGCAATCTTATCTATGCACAGAAAGGTGTATTTTACTTTTAAAAAGTCAAAATGGTGGTAGTTTTGATATGACTAGAAGGATTTGAGTGGTATAAATGTAATAAGTAAAGTTTATGGGTTAGATATGTAAATTCATAAGAATTGGGTGGTATTTATGCAAATGCCCCATTATTTTATTGTTTTACCAAAGGTTAGGGCCTCTCCAGAATCTGGGGCAGCTTTGCTCCAGCCACCTGCAGCACTTACACCTTCGCCAGCAGTGTGAACAGCACCATCCCAGCCACCACTGGCTCCTAAAATAACGATGAAAAATGTGCATTATCATCAGTTCATTCATCCAAATGAACATAAATCCAGTTTCTAAGGAGTTGTTCACTTGGCATTTTGTTACCTTTTGTGCTCCAGGTCTGGCCTGTTTTCTGAACAGAGGTATCACCTTGCCAGCCACCAGTTGAAGTTTCGCCCTTAGTAGAAGCCTTATTCCACGCATCAGCATCATTTTCGCATTCAGCATCTGCACCTTTCTCCCCACTTACCATTTTATTCCATGACCTCTGCTCGGCACTGGAGCTTGGAGCTTTACTCCAACTAGTTGCAGCTCCATGATCTTGATCTGAATCAAACCAAGTGCTTAAGCTTAAAATATAAATATATCATACACACATAGACCAGCAAGAATTTGAACCTAAATTAGAATCACCTCCATCCTGAAATGTCGGTTTGCTTCCCCACTGGTCAGCAACTGTACTTTGATCTGGGAAATTTTTTAAGACAAATTTAGACAGTATAAAGCTAGAAAACAGGGGAAAATGCGTGGAACTAAGAACAAAAGACCAAATGAACGCACTGGTCGCCTAATACACGGCTTTTAGCTATACCAAGGATATAAATTTTCCGTTCTAAGATGTCAGAAACAAAATTATATGTTTTTTCGTACAAGACATTTTCTCCATTATGGGAAATGAAAAGCCGTACATAAAAAAAATAAAAATAAATTACAACCTCGTTATCTTCTCAGGGAAGATCCACAACAAGCACAATACCAGTTTCTAGCAAAATAAGAAGCTTTGTATGGGTAAATTCGAAATAACTTTCTTTATTTAAGGCCAGATATAGATTTGTGCAACTCTCTATATTCAACTTCTGAATTATAAACATATTTCATAACAAATTCCTTTTAATTTAAGCTTACATAAGTTACAGTATATCACTCCAAGCTCCAAGAGCCTGTGCTAGAAGAGATTTGATGTTATGGGGGCCACTCACTCATGAAGTCCTAGATTCTATATCAACGAAAATGAATATCATAAAGGAACAAATCAAAGAGAAATTACCCACACCAAAATCTATATCCAATCGGAGATTAAAAAAATTAAAAACCAGAAAGATGTTGACAGGTCACCTGAAAGTGAATTATTTTACTTTTAAGGTCCAAGAACTCAATGACGGGAGAACCCAACCCAAAGAAAGATACCGCACCAAAAACACAACATAGTCAATTAAAACATATTTTAATGACATCAACATGTTCTATGGCTTACAAAGAACATTTTACAATTCAGTCATAATGATATCAGGCAGTCAAACCTAAATATCCTTAGAGATTATTACACTCACTGAAAAATTGGGATTGCCTTGAAATATTTTCAAAACTCTGACATAAGAATTTTATTAATGCATTATTTTCTACTAACTTAGCCCCTAAAATAATTACTCAAATTATTAAATATGGTGAAAATTATGATTAGACTATGACATTTAAAATGTTTATGTAAAATTACCTAAGCAATCTTGATACATTTTAGGCCACCTAGAAAAAGAACCTCAATTTTATAATTGTTGTGAATTTTGAAGGATTTTCAAGCGAAGAAAAAAAAAAGACAAAAATGTCCCCAGATTATTTGCAATCCAAGACTATATAAAATGACAACTTAGTCCGCAAACTATTTAGATAGGAACAAAAGTAGTCCTCCGACAGGATATTTTAGTCCCCACTTAAAGATCCTGGGGATTGAATTGGCTTTTTACATAGTCTGGAACAAATTTAGCCCTTTGCAAATGGTTGAGGGACCATTTTGATTTTTTTTTTCTTTTAAAATAGAAGAAAGAGGTTTTAGAAAAGGCTTGATGGACATGGTGATTTACAGGCCTCTCCAATCACTAATAAAAGTCCATTGGGTTCTAAGTTCTAACTACATCATACCTAAACTTTATCATTTTTTTATTATAAGTCATTGAATATGCACGACTCTATTAACATCATTAACTTGGTAATTCTTTCATTTTACTCTCTTGATTGAGTTTACTGAAAAATTCGATAAATTGTATAATCAATTTTCTAGGAAAAGAATGATAGCCATCGAGATGAAGTGAAATTACAGTCAGATGCTTGTAAATTCATAGACATGCCAAGGTATTCTAAGTACTTCTCTTGTTAGCAATTGGCCTATAGAATTCATGGCTTTAATGATTAGTGAGAGAAAAGAATATTCGAACTTGAGAGAATGTTAATATGGAGTTCATAGTCGGCTGACTTTGTTACAAATTTCCTTTTATTAAAACATTGTTGTGGCTGGTCACCAATGAAGGGAATGTCTATGAAAATGCAGACAACCACAGGCACCGGAGGTAACCGAAACAAAATGAAATTCAAATATTATTACTGAAATTCATTAGGGTTATAAACAATGACTCAAACAAAAGGGAAATAACAATATGAACATAAAAGGACACCCTAGGGCGACGACAATGGCGGTGGGTGGAGGAACAATCCCGTGCCAGCGAGAACCGGGAGCATGAGGGCCCCCGGGCAAGCGGGAGTAGTGGACCGGCCCGACTGGTCCAATTGGGGATGCTTCTGACAGGGCGAGCGGCCTTCCACGCTTTTCTTTCACTTCCTTCTCCGCTTCTTCTTCACATGGAAGCATTTTAATGGCTATTCTAAGTATTCCCATCCCTTCCTTTGTAGGAGCTTCCTTTTCTTCCTTTTTCCTTTACGCTCTTTTTTCATTTCTTGTTTCCCGCCTGGATAGGGCTATTCCGAGTATACTGGTTTGCTAAGAGTCTAGGAAGTTTTTCGTTGTGTTGACTTCAGATTCCTGTGCGAAGTACTTTTCCCCTTTGTGTGTTGTATCTGAGGAAGTGGCGGTGCTTTAGCTGGCCACCCTGAACCTTTNTGCCTAGATAGGGCTATTCCGAGTATACTGGTTTGCTAAGAGTCTAGGAAGTTTTTCGTTGTGTTGACTTCATATTCCTGTGCGAAGTACTTTCCCCTTTGTGTGTTGTATCTGAGGAAGTGGCAGTGCTTTAGCTGGCCACCCCGAACCTTCCCCAACCGACTTTCCAGCCTCCAAACCTGTTGTCTAGCCCCTCAGCTCGCTGTTCTGCAGCCAAACCTGTAGCCCAACACTCCATCTTTGCTGCCGCCACCTGCGCCAGCCATCCCGATCCATCTAGCCAACCTCTACCGCCCTTGGGATGCACTTTCAAGGTGTTTGTTTCATCATTTTATGTTGGGGTGATGTTATTTTCAGTTTGCATGTGTTGTAACCCTATTTCTCTACTAATGAAAGTTATTATCGCGGTTTGGGTCTCTTTTCCTTTGTTACCAGAACCTCTTCCTCGATTCCCATCATATATGCTCCCTAATCTTTTGAAATCAATGAACCACGATATCAATGCTAAAAAAAGTCTTCATCTTTAGACCAGATTTAAAAAAAGATGACTATTTTCATGTCAAATCCATAAAGATAGAAAACATGGGAGTCGACAATACAGCTTTTAGATTCAAATGATAATAAAAGTAAGAGGGCAATTTATTGAAGAATGAACATTTCACATAAAACTAAATTATTCCTCATTCATATACTATTTTTTATTTTTTCNGAAGGGAATGTCTATGAAAATGCAGACAACCACAGGCACCGGAGGTAACCGAAACAAAATGAAATTCAAATATTATTACTGAAATTCATTTGGGTTATAAACAATGACTCAAACAAAAGGGAAATAACAATATGAACATAAAAGGACACCCTAGGGCGACGACAATGGTGGTGGGTGGAGGAACAATCCCGTGCCTGCGAGAAGCGGGAGCATGAGGGCCCCCGGGCAAGTGGGAGTAGTGGACCGACCCGACTGGTCCAATTGGAGATGGTTCTGACAGGGCGAGTGGCCTTCCACGCTTTTCTTTCACTTCCTTTTCCGCTTCTTCTTCACATGGCATTTTAATGGCTATTCTAAGTATTCCCACCCCTTCCTTTGTAGGAGCTTCCATTTCTTCCGTTTTTCTTTCTGCTCTTTTTTCATTTCTTGTTTCCCGCCTAGATAGGGCTATTCCGAGTATATTGGTTTGCTAAGAGTCTAGGAAGTTTTTCATTGTGTTGACTTCAGATTCCTGTGCGAAGTACTTTTCCCCTTGTGTGTTGTATCTGAGGAAGTGGCGGAGCTTTAGCTGGCCACCCCGAACCTTCCCCAACCGACTTTCCAGCCTCCAAACCTGTTGTCTAGCCCCTTAGCTCGCTGTTTTGCAGCCAAACCTGTAGCCCAACATTCCATCTTTGCTGCCGCCACCTGCGCCAGCCATCCCGATCCATCTAGCCAACCTCTACCGCTCTTGGGATGCACTTTCGAGGTGTTTGTTTCATCATTTTATGTTGGGGTGATGTTATTTTCAGTTTGTGTGTGTTGTAACCCTATTTCTCTACTAATGAAAGTTATTATCGCGGTTTGGGTCTCTTTTCCTTTGTTATCAGAACCTCTTCCTCGATTCCCATCATATATGCTCCCTAATCTTTTGCCTAATTAATCAATGAACCACGATATCAATGCTAAAAAAAGTCTTCATCTTTAGACCAGATTTCAAAAAAGATGACTATTTTCATGTCAAATCCATAAAGATAGAAAACATGGGAGTCGACAATACAACTTTTAGATTCAAATGATAATAAAAGTAAGAGGGCAATTTATTGAAGAATGAACATTTCACATAAAACTAAATTATTCTTCATTCATATACTCTTTTTTTTTTCAATTAATGACTGCATTCATACATATCCCCATTAATGAATACTCACAAGGTTTTCCAAGAAAAATAATTTAGGCCATAACTGCCTTTATACTTATGTTACAAGAAACGCTAATGGTAAAAAAAGCTGAGCAAAATTTTAATGCAACAAGAAAGCAAAAGCGCAAAAATTACTCAGCAGGGAAAAAAGCACTTCGTGATAAAACTAGGCAAAACAAAATTCTTTACATCATAAAATTATAAATCACACCTTTGCAATCATTATCCCTAGAAAATGAGAAGCCGGAACAGGAAGGCGTATTCCACGACTCCCTGCAGTACATACGAAAGAATTAAGAAAATGTGGGATTAATTGAAGTATTACATACATCAGTTCCACATCCTTCATTTTATCAAATGGAAACAAAATCTTTCAGGATTTAGTGTTCGGGGCATCTTTCCAGTATAGCATAATTTGATCGTAATTAGTATTGACTTTGCAGAAAGTAATGCATCAACCCAGATCAGTTATATTTGCAAAAGAACTGAGAAGGCAATAGTTAACAGGCACACATGAACATTAGAATTTAAAATCATAGTAAACAATAGAGTGAATAGCATAAATATAATGTAAAACTTTAATGCATAGACCTGCAAGTNCAATGACTCAAACAAAAGGGAAATAACAATATGAACATAAAAGGACACCCTAGGGCGACGACAATGGTGGTGTGGTGGGTGGAGGAACAATCCCGTGCCGGCGAGAAGCGGGAGCATGAGGGCCCCCGGGCAAGCGGGAATAGTGGACCGACCCGACTGGTCCAATTGGGGATGCTTCTGACAGGCGAGCAGCCTTCCACACTTTTCTTTCACTTCCTTTTCCGCTTCTCCTTCACATGGAAGCATTTTAATGGCTATTCTAAGTATTCCCACCCCTTCCTTTGTAGGAGCTTCCTTTTCTTCCTTTTTCCTTTCTGCTCTTTTTTCATTTCTTGTTTCCTGCCTAGATAGGGCTATTCCGAGTATACTGGTTTGCTAAGAGTCTAGGAAGTTTTTCGTTGTGTTGACTTCATATTCCTGTGCGAAGTACTTTCCCCTTTGTGTGTTGTATCTGAGGAAGTGGCAGTGCTTTAGCTGGCCACCCCGAACCTTCCCCAACCGACTTTCCAGCCTCCAAACCTGTTGTCTAGCCCCTCAGCTCGCTGTTCTGCAGCCAAACCTGTAGCCCAACACTCCATCTTTGCTGCCGCCACCTGCGCCAGCCATCCCGATCCATCTAGCCAACCTCTACCGCCCTTGGGATGCACTTTCGAGGTGTTTGTTTCATCATTTTATGTTGGGGTGATGTTATTTTCAGTTTGTGTGTGTTGTAACCCTATTTCTCTACTAATGAAAGTTATTATCGCGGTTTGGGTCTCTTTTCCTTTGTTATCAGAACCTCTTCCTCGATTCCCATCATATATGCTCCCTAATCTTTTGTCTAATTAATCAATGAACCACGATATCAATGCTAAAAAAAGTCTTCATCTTTAGACCAAATTTCAAAAAAGATGACTATTTTCACGTCAAATCCATAAAGATAGAAAACATGGGAGTCGACAATACAGCTTTTAGATTCAAATGATAATAAAAGTAAGAGGGCAATTTATTGAAGAATGAACATTTCACATAAAACTAAATTATTCTTCATTCATATACTCTTTTTTTTTTTTTCAATTAATGACTGCACTCATACATATCCCCATTAATGAATACTCACAAGGTTTTCCAAGAAAAATAATTTAGGCCATAACTGCCTTTATACTTATGTTACAAGAAACGCTAATGGTAAAAAAAGCTGAGCAAAATTTTAATGCAACAAGAAAGCAAAAGCGCAAAAATTACTCACCAGGGAAAAAAGCACTTCGTGATAAAACTAGGCAAAACAAAATTCTTTAAATCATAAAATTATAAATCACACCTTTGCAATCATTATCCCTAGAAAATGAGAAGCCGGAACAGGAAGGCGTATTCCACGACTCCCTGCAGTTCATACGAAAGAATTAAGAAAATGTGGGATTAATTGAAGTATGACATACATCAGTTCCACATCCTTCATTTTATCAAATGGAAACAAAATCTTTCAGGATTTAGTGTTCGGGGCATCTTTCCAGTATAGCATAATTTGATCGTAATTATTATTGACTTTGCAGAAAGTAATGCATCAACACAGATCAGTTACATTTGCAAAAGAACTGAGAAGGCAATAGTTAACAGGCACACAAGAACATTAGAATTTAAAATCACAGTAACAAATAGAGTGAATAGCATAAATATAATGTAAAACTTTAATGCATAGACCTGCAAGAAACTTGTAACATAAAAGGTTGCAGTACTTACCTTCCAAATGATGAGTTATCCATCCCAAATCCTCCTCCCGAATCAAGCAAGCCACCTTAAAACATTAAAAATGTATTGAATAGCACCAAGAAAAGATCAGAAAATTGCAGTAGTATTTGTATACCTACAGCATTAGCCTAAAATAATAATCATATCCAAATTTGATATGCAACATTATCTTTCTTTTTTTTTTGGATTTCATTAACATTATCATAGAACCAGTTACAAGAATATGTTACAACAACAGATGTATTCACAATCAGATATGGAATTTTTTGGATTATAATCAAATATTAATTCCCTTTAACAGTAAGAAAAGAAATGGGATCTTTGCATTAGAAAAAAAAACACCATCAAGCTAACAAAAACCAACTATTTACAAATATAAGTTATTCCAACTTTTCAAAGTATCTTATACTAACACATCCAAAATTATTCTCTTGGACAAAAAGATGACAAAAAATTTCAAGGCTTTCCATCAGTGAAATAACTAGCATCCTCTAACTCCAAAAGATGACAATTATTTTGTAAACAACAGAAAATGAATTTAAATTCCAAAACATGTCAATATTTACGTACACAATCAAAATTCTAATGGATTTAAATCCTAAAGAACTGATAGAGAAGATTTAAATTTTGCATTAGAGGGATCCACAAAAGGATAACACGTGTTGAAGGCATATTCATCAAATATTCTCAGTACTGTTTTTAAAACATTTAAAGGATAGTTCCTCAACCTTTCAAAACAAAGTATGCATCATAATCTTCAAACATAATGCTATTATCACACCAGAAGGTGAATTTACATGATAAAAACCCACCTGTCGGCTGCTCTTCTTGAGATCCAAACATGTCGCATTGCATGGTAGTCGCATCATCCCTATGAAAATTCCAGATTAGCGAAGCATCAGAAATACGAAATCTTGAAAGTATAACGATAAAGATACATCAATAGATAAGAAGGAACAACGGTTAAGCATGTTTCTCAAAAAGCAAGTAGCAGAAAATACCTCTTTGAATTTGGAAAAGATAGCAATTTTTCATCCACTGGACAGATGTACCAATAATTATAAATTGAACAAAATAGAGAACAAAGTTTGAAATAATATAACTTTAAGCCAAAAGAACCTGTAAGAAGCTTCCCCAGAGAATCAAGTTTCACAGTGACATCAGCACGATATATCCGAATAACGCGGCAAAGATAACCCTTTAAAGGACCTTTGCAAATTCTCAATGTCTGTCCAACAGAAAAAGTTCCTCGAGAGTTGCTTTGATGATTTCTAGAAACTGATAAGCAAATTATAAATTAGAAGCTCATTAAAAATTCATTTGAGTACTCAAGCAAATTATATGATGCGTACAGCTCTGAGAATTGTCATCCTGCTCGGATGATCTGATTGGTGACTGAGCAAATGAGGGACCTGCGTTGCTACTCTGCAAAAACAAGACAGGACAAGAAGCTAGTGACAGTTCGCCAAAACTGTAACAAATGATTTAAAAAAAAATATACCAATTTTCCACTGCCAAAATCACGTGATTTCTTCACTAGATCACATATCTCTGACTTGGCACAAAAGAACCCATTGTTTTCGCTTTGGCATTCATCATATATAAAAAAAACACCTTTATACATGTGTTTAACAATTCCCTCTCTACCCTGACAAAAGAGAAAATTAAAAAAATACATACCATCAGATTAAAAAAGTTCAGCAAATTTATCTATGTTAAAAGATAGGAAAGTTTGTGATGGAAACACTTCAGGGAAGTAACAGGAAAACAAGGTCCACAAAAAAAGAATCATGAATACAACTCGAGCTTCCCCAAACTCTAACTATATTAAAAGAAATTCTGATATTGATTTGTCAAACAAATCTACACTGTAATTGAATACAAGTGCAACATGATGTATACATTGTGGTAGCAAACAACTGAGCTCTGAAGCAAGATTTTGAAAATGATTGGGAAAATTTTGCAACTTCATTATCTGAATGAGATTATATTGAAATTTTGTATAGAATTGGAGAGAAGTAATTCAAAAGGCCCCTAACTATTTAAAAGAATCCATTTTAGTACCAGACTTCCCTAGTTATTCAATATAGTATCTCAACTCACGGAATATAAATAAAAAATTTCAAGAAGTCCTCATGTAAGGCCGCAAGTTTAGCTAGAACATCGCAGATAGCTCAAAAATCAATCCTATGTTTAGCTAAAGATTGAGCTCAGTTCAAAGCAAGGAGCCAAGCCATAAATCATATATTGTAATCAAACCTATTTTCTAAGATGGTGGTGAAGATCTGCAATGCTCTACGACGCAGAATGTTGGCCTTTAAAAGAGAAGCATAAAATTAGTTTAAGTGTTGCCATGATGAGAATGCTTGGGTGGATGAGTGGCTTTAAACTTAGAGAAAAAACATGAAATGAATATATCTGTGATAGGGTTAGTGTAACTCCTGTGGTAGATTAGAGTCGTTTTAGATGGTTTAGTCATATTAAATGTCGACCATCTGACGATCCAGTTAGGAGAGTAGATGTTTTGGATTCGACCTGTGTTAAGAAAGGCAGATGTAGACTTAGAAAGACTTGGGCATATTGGATAAAAAATTGATCTTAATTTATTAGAATTAAATAAAAATATGACATTCAATAGGACGTAATGGAGAAAAAGGATACATGTAGCCGACCTCACTTAGGGGGATTAAGCCTTGTGGTTGTTGTTGTTATTTTCTACCCAGTTTTGAACCACAAGTGAGTTGGCTCAATAAGGCTCGAAATCAAATTGAAAAAAATAATATTTTTCAAAAAATATTTATTAGCAATTTATATATAATTTGATTTAATCATATTTTGATAGAAAATTTTAGCTGCCAAGTGGTCCATAGTATCAATGTTATTTGAGAGGGCTGGGTTTGAAACCTTCAATCTTCACTTTTCAAGTTCCTCATTTGACAAAACTTACATGGCTCAAAATAAAACAATCACCACAATGACCTCATTCCGTATTAAATTCCCAAGTCCGAGCCCCCTAAGACAACAACCTAGTGATTTTAATTGCACGACACTTAAAGCACACTTCTCAACGCAATGCGAAGAGCCAACTATTTGCTTTTCATCATAAATGCACGGAGACTTTATTTGAAGAGTACCCTCGAGCGAGAAGCGTGCTGGCACACTCGCTTTCAAAGCGAAGTGTAGCAAGGTAAGCCGGGATCGACATTGCAAATAGCATAGCGGCTTGGGTTTTAGCATCACAAAACAATAGTGTGGGTTAGGGATTCATATTATCAAACAACATAGAGGGTGCGGGTGCAGCTATGGGTCACTTTAGCAGGTTTAGCAAGAGAAAATAAAGATCACACTGNTTTCTACCCAGTTTTGAACCACAAGTGAGTTGGCTCAATAAGGCTCGAAATCAAATTGAAAAAAATAATATTATTCAAAAAATATTTATTAGCAATTTATATATAATTTGATTTAATCATATTTTGATAGAAAGTTTTAGCTGTCAAGTGGTCCATAGTATCAATGTTATTCGAGAGGGCTGGGTTTGAAACCTTCAATCTTCACTTTTCAAGTTCCTCATTTGACAAAACTTACATGGCTCAAAATAAAACAATCACCACAATGACCTCATTCCGTATTAAATTCCCAAGTCCAAGCCCCCTAAGACAACAACCTAGTGATTTTAATTGCATGACACTTAAAGCACACTTCTCAACGCAATGCGAAGAGCCAACTATTTGCTTTGCATCAAAAATGCACGGAGACTTTATTCTAAGAGTACCCTCGAGCGAGAAGCGTGCTGGCACACTCGCTTTCAAAGCGAAGTGTAGCAAGGTAAGCCGGGATCGACATTGCAAATAGCATAGCGGCTTGGGTTTTAGCATCACAAAACAATAGTGCGGGTTAGGGATCATATTATCAAACAACATAGAGGGCGTGGGTGCAGCTATGGGTCACTTTAGCAGGTTTAGCAAGAGAAAATAAAGATCACACTCATATATTTGACCTAGAATTCAACTTGGATTGCAAAAAAGAACAAACAAAGATTTGACGTATACAAATTTTGATAGGATTAATCCCATATGAACAACTAGGTTAATTTGGATTCAATTGGGTCACAAGGTTGAATTGAACCTACCAAAAATAAATTTGCTTTATTTTAGGTTATTCGCAAGTAGCGACCTATTGGGACTTTTTCAAGGTATTGTCTATGAAAAAATTTGTCCAATTACTAGGTCTAAATTCACATTGACCTAATTGAATCCCTATTGAGTTAAGCTAGGGTGTTCTAAAGGAGTCTTGCCTACTCCAATAATAAGCAATGGACAAATCAATATAATTTGACAAAGTAAACCCTATATAAGACGTTTGGTGATGTGGCTGCGTCATTTGGTTAAAACTCACCAAACGAACTCAAGAATCCCATGTATAATAGGATTCGTTTGATCAATGACTGAAACACACCCTACAGGTCAAGGCGTCAAGCTCAAAGAATCTCATGATCAATTACATTATTTGAACAAGTTGTTGAACCAACGAGAAAAATCTGAATGCTTAC
>JXCR01148561.1:234693-255097 GCA_002079205.1 Phalaenopsis hybrid cultivar | reverse complement strand
TCCTATGGCAGCGTAACTGCAGCTGAAAAGCTGCAGCTGCGCCAAACAGAGCCGTTTGGGGCCGCTTTTTGCGGCTTTGCGACCCCGAATCGCGACTATTTCCTGTTTGACTCGAAGCTTCGCGGCAAAATAAAGTTAACACGGAAGAAAAGCAAAAAACGATATCCTCCCCGCGGCACAGCTTCGAGCGAGAAAAAGACTTGTTTTGCCCTTCGCAAAAAGCTCTCGTCCCGCTCTCCCGCCCGCCCGCGATCTTCTTCCTCCCAATCTCCCACGCGCAATTTCTTCCTCCGAATCCCGTGGATCGCCCTCCCGCGCTCTCGTCCCAGCGTTCTTCCCCGCGATCTTCTTCTTCCCCGCGTGCTCGTCCCCTCGTCTCCGAATCCCGTGAATCACGACCAGGTTTTTCTTCTTCCCCGCGATCTTCTTCCCCTCTCTTCTTCCTCGACCAGGACCGCATCTTCCGCCTTCTTCTTCCCCCGCTCTTCTTCCGCCTTCTTCTTCCCCCTTCGGCCTTCTTCTTCCCCCCAATCTTCTTTCGCGCGACCTGGATTATGTACAACGAAGCATATTTTTTATCAGCCGAGCAATGTTGATTTTCGTTTTCTAATAGGATTCAAATCGTTTTCTAATAAACAATTAGAAAACAGGAAGAAGANCATGTAAGGCCGCAAGTTTAGCTAGAACATCGCAGATAGCTCAAAAATCAATCCTATGTTTAGCTAAAGATTAAGCTCAGTCCAAAGCAAGAAGCCAAGCCATAAATCAGATATTGTAATCAAACCTATTTCCTAAGATGGTGGTGAAGATCTGCAATGCTCTACGACGCAGAATGTTGGCCTTTAAAAGAGAAGCATAAAATTAATTTAAGTGTTGCCATGATGAGAATGCTTAGGTGGATGAGTGGCTTTAAACTTAGAGACAAAACATGAAATGAATATATCTGTGATAGGGTTAGTGTAACTCCTGTGGCAGATTAGAGTCGTTTTAGATGGTTTAGTCATATTAAATGTCGACCATCTGACGATCCAATTAGGAGAGTAGATGTTTTGGATTCGACCTGTGTTAAGAAAGACAGATGTAGACTTAGAAAGACTTGGGCATATTGTATAAAAATTGATCTTAATTTATTAGAATTAAATAAAAATATGACATTCAATAGGACGTAATGGAGAAAAAGGATACATGTAGCCGACCTCACTTAGGGGGATTAAGCCTTGTGGTTGTTGTTGTTATTTTCTACCCAGTTTTGAACCACAAGTGAGTTGGCTCAATAAGACTCGAAATCAAATTGAAAAAAATAATATTATTCAAAAAATATTTAATAGCAATTTATATATAATTTGATTTAATCATATTTTGATAAAAAATTTTAGTTGCCAAGTGGTCCATAGTATCAATGTTATTCGAGAGGGCTAGGTTTGAAACCTTCAATCTTCACTTTTCAAGTTCCTCATTTGACAAAACTTGCATGGCTCAAAATAAAACAATCACCACAATGACCTCATTCCGTATTAAATTCCCAAGTCCGAGCCCCCTAAGACAACAACCTAGTGATTTTAATTGCACGACACTTAAAGCACACTTCTCAACGCAATGCGAAGAGCCAACTATTTGCTTTGCATCATAAATGCACGGAGATTTTATTCGAAGAGTACCCTCGAGCGAGAAGCGTGCTGGCACACTCTCTTTCAAAGCGAAGTGTAGCAAGGTAAGTCGGGATCGACATTGCAAATAGCATAGCGGCTTGGGTTTTAGCATCACAAAACAATAGTGCGGGTTAGGGATTCATATTATCAAACAACATAGAGGGTGCGGGTGCAGCTGTGGGTCACTTTAGCAGGTTTAGCAAAAGAAAATAAAGATCACACTCATATATTTGACCTAGAATTCAACTTGGATTGCAAAAAAGAACAAACAAAGATTTGACGTATACAAATTTTGATAGGACTAATCCCATATGAACAACTAGGTTAATTTGGATTCAATTGGGTCACAAGGTTGAATTGAACCTACCAAAAATCAATTTGCTTTATTTTAGGTTATTCGCAAGTAGCGACCTATTGGGACTTTTTCAAGGTATTGTCTATGAAAAAATTTGTCCAATTACTAGGTCTAAATTCACATTGACCTAATTGAATCCCTATTGAGTTAAGCTAGGGTGTTCTAAAGGAGTCTTGCCTACTCCAATAATAAGCAATGGACAAATCAATATAATTTGACAAAGTAAACCCTATATAAGACGTTTGGTGATGTGGCTGCGTCATTTGGTTAAAACTCACCAAACGAACTCAAGAATCCCATGTATAATAGGATTCGTTTGATCAATGACCGAAACACACCCTACAGGTCAAGGCGTCAAGCTCAAAGAATCTCATGATCAATTACATTATTTGAACAAGTTGTTGAACCAATGAGAAAAATCTGAATGCTTACAACCCCATAGGTTCATTGTGACAAATTAGAGTTACGCCTAGAAAGAAGTCTACCCCAGAACAAGATAAGATCAAACATATTTGAAATAGAATTGATTTAGACTAAAGATGACTTGGATTTGAATGATTAATAGGTTACTCCTATAGGTATTTCTATATCCAAACGGATCCTATGGTCACTATCACTCTAAGGTCAATTCCTATTCAACGTATACAAAAATTGAAGTAGGCTTTCAAACTAGGCCGGGCTTGAAAGAACATATAGAAAGGTCTAAAAAAAATGAGATAATGAGTGTTTCAAAAAATCTCTAGAAATAGGCTAAAAGTCCAAGTAAAGATGATGACTTGTTCATGTTCTAATGAGTATGGCTTAAGCATGGCTAATCATTCCAGATTAAAAGCAAATTGCAAACAGACATCAACATCAAAATATATGCTATGCTGTCACTTATAATGCCAAAAAAAAGTATCATGTCCGGAAGGAGGTTAATGATAGGATGAAACCACAAAACAATCATAATTCAGTTGATGTTGTTTTTGGTTTGTATGATTTCATTAACTCAAGTGAGCTTCTATTGCCAAAAAATGTAACCGAACTGAAATTAGATAAAGTTTCAGTCAAGTGCCTAAATTATGAATTTGAGATATTCAAATGATGGAAAATGTCCTCCAAAAGATGCAAAATACCGCAAGAATGGCTAAAGATATTCTCAGCACGCCGATCACAGAAGTAGCTTCACTGATGGTGGTTATGTCCTTGGTGAGAATAGGAATTCTATTTCATTTAAAGCACTTCATGCACAAAAAATTACATTTGATAAGCTCACACATCATCAAAAGAGCTAACAGTAAGTTTTACAATCACCTTATCAAATTCTTATTGCAACACATCTATAATATTTAACTTCGTTGTAAAAAAATATCTAATTTCTATTTCAAAATGGCATTCTTGTGATAAAGAATTTACCATATAGAGTAGGTGAAATTTAGTGATTGAAACCAACATTCCGAAGGTGTAAAACTTTTATGCACTCATGGCACGTAGTATGATTATTCAAGATTGTTACTTTAACTACTTCTTTAGACGCATACAAGTTATATCTTGCCATAATAACTTGCTTTTATTACATTATTCTTATTAATTTGTGACTCTAAATTTCTCACTTTATTACAAGTACTTCAGTGAACTAGGGACTGACTATATAAAAATTGGGACTATAGTTACTGATTTGAATGTTATCTTTTTCATATTTTCTTGTTGCTAATTAGGAATTGTTACTACTAGAACATTTTATTGCCATATATATGTTGGATTATATAACTACTGATAAATAAAAAACAGCAAGAAATCGAAGGCATGAATTGAATAGTATGATGGTAAGTGATATTTTGTAAAATGATAATTTACAATCATTTGGCCAATGATGCCTTAAGACAAGCTTAATTCTTCTATGCACTCATCGCACATAGTATGGTTATTCAAGATTGTTACTTTTTCTATTGCTTTAGACTAATGCAATTTACCTTGCCAAATTATCTTGCTTTTTACAACATTATCCTTATTTTGTGACTCTAAATTTCTCACTTTATTATAAGTACTTCAGTGGACTAGGGACTAACTATATCAAAATCGGAATTATAGTTACTGGTCTGAACGTTATTTTCTTCATATTTGCTTGTCGCTAATTAGAAATTGTCATTACTTGAATTTTTATTGCCATATATATGTTGGATTATATATCCCTAATTAAAAAAAAAAAAAAAAACTTCAACAAATCTAAGCATGAGTTGAATATTATGATGTTAAGTGATATTTTGTAATATGATAACTTACAATAATTCGGTCAATGATACCTTAAGACTACAGTTTTCCCTTTCTAATCTTTATTTGCTGCTTGATAACAATTTTTTTGGCTGATAGAGTTTATTGTATTAGCTGATTTAATGGCCCAGTCGTTGCTAAGAGCCAGGGATCTATCTTGAAGTTTGTTGTTGTTCTGTGTTTCGGCAGCACTAAAGAGTGAAAGTTGGCTATGCTTTGCTAGATACTAGAGTTTGACCTTGCCTTGCTTTGCAATATTTATTGCAATTTTATTTTTTAAAATTTCATTCCACAATTACATTAATTATCTCAATTTTCTAATAGCATTATACTTTTTTTAAAAAATTGTTATGTGATAATTATTTTATTTAAATTACTTCATTTTTTTAAAATTGATGTTTCACAAACTTTAAGCTTTCACACAGAAGGGAGAACTTAAGATCCATAACTGGAATTGGAAATGGGTCTGATTTGAAGTTTGATTGATATTAATATTGTAATTACAATTCAAACATTTGTGAAACAAGTTATATCTAATTTCTAAGTTTATATTTTTATTGCTCGGTTTTTTTCATAAATTGATATTATAAATCATAAACTTCATGTTTAGTAATGTTTAACAAAATCATGGGAATTTTCAATTAAATTTTTAATCAACTTCGAGTCAGTTCAAATTGAAAATGAGCCAAGCTCAAAGACACTCCCATTCAATTCAAGCCGGCTTAAATTCAATTAAGATCAATGCAAGGTCTGATTTAATTTCAAACAATTCAATTTTGAGCCACCCCTACCTTGGCTTAAAACAGGTTTGTCCCCAGCCCTAACCTTATATAAAGCTTCCATGCTAAAATAATTATTCTCCAAAGAAACAACAAAATTGATGGGATAATACAATAGTGATTTAGCTCATATTTAATGTGTTGAAGGATAGAAATAGAACACAAGAAAATTTTTGTACAAAAAACAGACAAACCTACAAATATCTAGGAACTAAATTAGAAAATATTGACCTCCCATGCTTGCTTATGCGCATACTGTAACAGAAATTCAGCAATAGAGAAACAATGGAGAGTAGACAAAGCTCAAAAATGGGTGCTAAGTTAAAATTATTCTTATAACAGCTAAAAGCAACAGTTTAAAAAGAATATTCATCCAGCAAAACTGAAAAAAACCAAAAAAAATATAGAGAGTACGCAAAGTAACCTAAAAACATCACAAGTTACCTCTAGAGGCCCCTCTGAAACCTTCACAACATCATCAATAAATATTGTCTTCATGCCGCGGTCTGTAGCAGTGAAAACTTTATCCACACAGTTTTTCTTTATTGCCCCAATGTTAATACTCACGACCTCGGAATTGTTCACATCACCTTTCAAAACCTGAAGAGATAAACATAGTCAAATCTTCCATATCAAAACACGAAAAGAAAACATATTGGTCAATCCAGCCACCTTGAAGACGTCATTTTCCTTGTCTATTATTATACCACAGCCTTTCTTCCTACAAGAAAAAATACGAAACAAAAGAGTATGGATTAACTCAGCACTTCTCGATCAGCAACCCATGCAAATGTAAGATAACGACTCACCCAAATAGAACGAAATCATCAATCTCAAAACCATTTCTCTGTTTATCTTCATCCTTCGGATTTGATTTTTCTCCATTTTTCCTATTAGATTTTTCTCCATTTTTTTGCTTAGATTTTTCTCCATTCTTCTGATGGGATGTTTCGGGCAACTTATTTTTAATTTGTGTTTTATAGATGCTCGAAAGCCAGCCCACATCTTTAACTCCAACATTACCCATGTCCTCAAACTTTGTAAGTTCATCACTTGAAGGCTGAACACCCCAGTGAATAAGTGAACATATGGATACTTTTTTATATAGGTAACCATCTTTAAGCATCAAGCCATCCAGGACCTCAAAAATCTCTCCAGTCTCACGATCTCGCCTGACCTCTATATGAGGTCTGAAGTCTCTGTCAAAATAGAAGATTCAGAAAAGTCAATAAAAAGACTTGCACCAGGTGTCTAAGAAAAACGAATGAGAGAAAAGGGGAACATATGTAACAGTACTCTAGTTCATGGGTACTTATCAGGCGTGGGGCTGGTATAGCAGCCGCCTTCAGAGATGTACCACCACCCTTCAAAAATATAGACATCATTAATAGTAAAATAGTCATCCAATGTTAAATGTGCTTTTGATGTAATAGATCAATCAGATCCATGAAAGATACTGCAGAAAAGTAAGTTTAAGATGGATAAATTTCCCTAATAATATTAAGGACATACGGGAAAAAAGTATTATTTCTCAGTGACGATTAAATTAGCATGGAAAGAAATGCTGACTCAGTATAGATACAAAATAAGTAAGAGAATAAAAAATTCATGTAAACCTTAATACCCATAAAGCTGGCCAAAGATAAAAAGAAAATATATAACCATCTAGTATAATTAGATGAGTTTAATTTACATTTTGCATGGATCACAAGAAAAAAATTTTCTGCTTAGGATTTAAATATTTGTCAATTGAACAAAACTATCTTCTCAACATTGCATCAATGCAGCATGGGTAAAAACCAATTAAGTGTCCAAAAGCAAGCCGATTACTTAGAAAGTACTCATAGTGATGTAGATCCATCAATCAAAATCCCAAATCTCCATCATTTATTGTGAATCAAGATTCGGCAAGCATGAATAGGGAAAATGGGACTTTTTATGGTCGGTGGCTCCTCTTACTATCAGAATAGACTTTTGCTTAAGGAGGTTGCTTAAGCTTAAATTTCATCTTTATGTATGAATTTAGTTTAGTGTGTAATGGATATAGAATGATAATGATAGATACATATAGAGGTTGAAAACATGCTCGCTATCATCTTAGTGCTTCATTGAACATTAATAATTACTTCACCCTTCTAATTGCTCCGCTGGTTGCATTCATCTCATTAATAAGGGAATTGTCAAGAAGGCTAAAATGCTCCACCAACTGTCATCATAGTGGGTTGAGGCACAATTTACATAGCAGGAAATGCCACAAAGCTTACGTAAACATATTCTATAGTGGGGTGAGGCACAAATCACTTGATGGAAGTATAAGAGATATACATCCATTGCCTTTGTAAATATGCATCCCTTATTATTTTTATTTATTTTCTCACATCAACAGGTTTACAAGGCTAAGCTTGGCAAATGTCGGAGTGAGGCATGATTTACATCATAATAAAAGATGCAATGCTCACCCAAACATCTACCATAAGAAAGTGAGGATGCAAAATTTGTGCCATAGAGGGCAGGGGGAGAGAGAGAAGAAGGGGTAGATTAGAGAAGGTTATAATTGTTATGATTAATGCACTAGAAAGTTGAAAGTGGTCATGCTACACCCAAGTGGTCTTGCGCGGGATTTAACATGTAGCCACAAATACTTGTTATGATTAATGCACTAGAAAGTTGAAAGTGGTCATGCTACACACAAGTGGTCTTGCTAGAGATTTAACGTGTAGCCACAATAGATTTTAAAGGAGCTTTCACAAGAGGGAAATCGCTTGTTTTAGAAAAATGCATATAGAAGTGGCAAGCTAAAGAGCTTTGTTGTGACAAATACTGAGAGAGCAAAAAGACCGAATCATTAGGAAGGTCAAGCTGCGTTAATAAAATGTTACAGTGAGGGCAGAAGGCACATATCTAGAATTCAAGCATGGCAGACGGTAAGAGGGTTTGTGAGTTGAGAGCATAAAGCATAGAGGGAGAGCATAAGAAACAAAATGAAGCTCATAAGTGCAATCACTAAAGGGTGAGGGCATGTGAGAAGGGAGATTTTACAACCCGGCCTAGGGCTTGAAAACTATCTGAGAACATACTGTTGGATGATAAAATTAAGTTTTCTGTATTTTTAATTCTATCACTAACAGTTTAATATAAAAAATTAATTGAAAGAGCCACTAAAAGAAACATTTTAATTAACAAATAAAATCTACCTTTCTTGTTTTGATCTCTTCTTCTGTATACATTAGCTTCTCTAGTATTTATCTTACTTAAAAGATTAAAACTGAAAAATATTAAAGCAACAAAATGAGTTATCTGAGATAACTCAAGAGCAATCACACTTATAAACTACAATTATTCAATAAAAAAAGCAATATGTGTGACATTTATTCAAACGAAATAACATAAATTTAGATATACATTAACTTTAATCGTACTCTTCAAAGTTTAATTTTTAAATTTACTTTTACTTCACGCTATTTACATTCACATCTGTTTTACGAGCGTTTTCAAAACATAATCTAACAGATCCCTGACCGATATTATCCCATCGACACAACTATTTGTGATCTGATTTACAAAATTGTCAAAGGTGGAAAGATCTCTACTCACCATTGGCTGATATTCTCTCGACAGCACAATGTTTAGCGATTTAAACATCAAAATTATCTAAGGTGGTAAGATAACATCTAAGCATGCGGGTAAACTGATATCCCTTGCCTGTACCTAGAAGTGAGCATTTTGTCAGTTTGGACGGAACAGTTTTAAAATTGGTTAAACTAATTGCAACCAAAATCTTGAATCCGGAAAACCAAACCAATCTAAATTTTGATTAAACTGAAACGACCAAACCAAAATTTAATCCAAAATTTAATTGTGTTTCTGGTGTTTGGCTAAAAATAAACATTACTTACATATCATATATACATAATACCAATTTAATTTTATGTATCCTCTATTTGTTTCAATCAAAATTTGCACATTATATATATATATATATATATTATTGTGTGGGCAGGGTGCCATGCTTGGACCCTCCCACACATTGTATCTGTATCTTTATTTCTATTTTATATATAGCTTTTTTGACATAAAATTAAAATATAATAAACTTTTTTAATAAAACTACAATTTTTCAGTTAAACAAAAATTAAAACCGAATCAAAAACTGAAATCTGTTGTTGATATCGAACCAAACCAACCAAAATTCATCGGTTCGGTTGGGTTTTAACTAAATAATACACACCCCTACTTGTTCCATAAGAAAATATACTCGTCTTAGCATGCACATACAAACATTCATATATACGCTATTTCAATATTCATATCATTCATTCTTTCTTTATGAAATACTTTTCCTCTATCTATCAATGAATAAATGCAATCTTATTCAATCTATAGGCTATGAAATAAACTGATATATGCACATTTACTAAAATTCTAAAGGTCAAGTAATAATGCGATATATATATATATATATATATATATATGGTTATGGAATAAGCAAACATATATCTCTACTAGAACATTATATAACATGCATATCTTATGACTAACGATATAATAATTTTATGTGATTTGATTTCATTGATATAAAACATAATAGTGAAAAATAAAAGCAAGAAATATTACTGTAACTTAAAAACATAATTATTTACTTTGATTTCACTTTGTAAAACGATCATATAACTAGTGCAATTTTAATTGGATTCCTGAAATTGATTTATTAGAATAATATTTAATACTTATGACTTCAATTGAATTTAAACATTATCATAGCTTTAAATGGAGAAATTCTTACTTGATTTCAATCCAATATCCTTGTACCATTGAGCCAATGTCACCTGATTGCAATCCAATATCCTCGTAAACGAGAATGTCATGACGATTCATTGAGCCAAAGTCACCAATTTGAAAAATATTTATTGTAGGTTTTGAAAATATAGCGGAATACTTTATTTATACGAAAGGGGATTTAAATATAGCTCACATGAATTCTAAAATAGGAATGACATAACACCTATATCTCCAAGATTATAATTAATTAATTCCTAATAACCACCCAGACATACAAAGAAAGACATAAAATAGGTAAAACATAATACTTATATCTCTAAGATTACAACTAATCAATTTTTAATAACTACTTAAAGATAAAAAGAATTACAAAAAATAGGAAAGACAAAAATAAGAAAAAGATAAAAAAAAATCAATTCCTAATAACTTCTGATATTTATTTATTTTTATTTTAATCATACTTTGTTTATTATTATTATTATTATTTTATTTATTTTTAAACATAGTTATTACAGGAGATGCTCACGAAGGGCAAGCAAGTGTTGTCACCGCACAACGACTATCAAATTAAAAATTGTCATCTTCTCACTCATCAATGTCATCTAAGAGCTTTGAGACCTCCACTTGTTCTGGAACATTACCTTTATGTGCAAGCAATGAAATTTAGCTCAAGCTTCATCATTTGCAAAGCCCCATAGTGCAACATCCACAAAGTTCATCCCACTCAAGTGTGCTAACTCCAACACAAAGAGCTCCACCATGAGCACATTCAACTTCCTCTTCATGGCCTCCAAAAAATCTTCAGAGTCATCCTCCTGCTTTGGGAACTCATTCACTTCAACATTTGAATGCTTTGCATCTCCCATGATAAATCCTCTAAGTAGGATTCAAACCCTTATCAGCCTACAATGATACTAACATATACCTTAAGCTTGCCCGAGATTCTGCTTCTTGCCTTGTTGGTGATCATTTTAGACTTACTCCAAACTAAATGAACCTTTCATCACAAGCCCCGTAGCAACTTAGCTCTAATACCACTTGTGAGAAGCCAAATATTTTACTTGATAGTAGCTAATCATGGCTATGTAAAGCTTCACTCCATGCCTGCCATCACTGTTGAACATTATCATCGGTGACAATTATCAGCTGCCTCACGACTACAGCCGTAGAGTCTTATAATGAATTAACTTTATTTCAAGCCAAGAAATAATCTTCTACATTTATAGTGACTCAACAAAACAGTTCAAAAATATTTTAAATACAGTACATTTTACTATACATTGCATTCATTTTACTCTAAGTTCCTTTTCTAGAAAAAAAAAACGACCCCTAGTAGTAAAATAAGAATCACATATCAGAGAACATAACCCACTAATTTCTTCAGCACTTTGCTAAAAAATCTCAACAAGACTATAAATTCACTAAGAAAATATGCAATATATCGACAGAATGTCCTGAAAAAACTGAGAGTATTTACTAAAAAGGTTATTCATGGGATTATCAATACCTAAAACTGCATCAAATAAAACCTAAACTAACCTTACCAAATTTCTCAAAACCACCAAATTTTAGACCATAATTGAATCAGCATGTATATTAAAAACATAAGGCTTCATTTAAGACACTTCATTATGTTCACAAAGATCTGATTTCATAAGATCATCATGGGCTGCAAAACAGGCTTGAGTAAGAACTCTGATGGGATCAACACAGATCAGCTTAGGATAGATCAAACTGGACCCTCGAAAGGACATGGACTGCAAGCATGGGAGTTTAGTTCCTGTCACTAAAAAGGTGGCAAGCCCCCGCTCCCCCCTCCCCCCGGCGGGAAGTATCCTTGTTACATCTTGGTATCTCCTCTTGAAGAACCCCGCATAAATCTCATTAACTTAGATAGAGATTTTCTAAGATGAGGAACAATCCTTACCACAGAGCACTTTGTTGACATCCATCCTCTCACAAAAAAATCAGTGACACTTTCATCTCTATCCAATCATTCCCTGAGTACCTTCGTGCCTTGAACTCCGCTCTCATAGATACCCACTTAACCCAGTCTCCATTAACTCGAGCATCAGTGGAGCTTTGACAGGATCACAGACAATGATCACTATGCAGGAGTTAGATGCCCTCAGCAAGCTATCATGCCTTTTGGAGGTTTCTCAATTCATGAATCTGAACTCTGAACTGACAGTCAACCCCATCTCCTCAGGTAGAACATCCAGGACAAAACTGGTTGGCTGAAAAGAATTGAACCTCATAATTACAAGAGAAAACAAAGCACCTGACAGAGGATTGCTTTCATCGTAAACATCTAGAAGTAAGACGGTAATACAAACCAGATGAAATACCACCTTGATATCAGTAATGAAATACTGAAATGGAAATTAGAAACATAAAAATAAAGGTATATGAACATTTCTAGAAAGGCACATTTTAAGCTGAGAAGCTCAGCAAGCTTCTTCATAGAGATCTGCGAGGACGTGCCTATGAGGGAAAGTGAGCCACATGCGTTAAATGGAAAACAGCCTATTCATTCTATAAATTCAATGGCTTGAAGTGTGCTTATCTTTTCAGTGATGTAAGAATAGAAGTCTTTATGAGAAAAAATCATTTAAAAAAACGTTACGAATCATTAAATAGCAAAATAAAAACGGCTAACAGAAAAGACAGTTAAAGTTGAAAATTACATCTTCTATTATGGCTTATGATAGATAATGCACGGTAGTACCTTGCTAACTTCAGTATTGATTACTATCACATGTAAAGCACATAAAATAAAACCAGGGTGATATCTGCGCAATGAACAAAACTATAGTGTGCAAAAAGAGAGAAAAAAAATAGATTGTACTTACAAATTTTTTGGCAATTGCTTGAAGATCAATTCTAGGAACAAGCTTAATGGTCACCCTTTTCTTTGAATCATTCACAAATATGACCTATTGAAGTAGAAATAATATATCAGAAATTGCACAGAAAAGCAAGTGAAGATGAAAAATGAAAAGGAGGTTAAAACAAATCAATTTACTGAGTTCCACTACTCTGCTACCTCTGCAAGATCACCCTTGTACTTCCCATTCTTCAGTCGAACCCACATACCCTTGGATATTCCACTTGATTTCTTTTGAATAGAAAGTAAGTTAGGGGTTTCATTCCTTGGGACAAGTTCTATTCTACTTGGGTACAGAAAGCACAACCCGTTGCATGCCTGAAATGAAAAACTATCGCCTTACATGTTGTATACAAAATACAGGTTTAGATAATTTCATGTAACATAAACAGGGCACGATCATATTCATAAAAAAACAGAAGTAAAAGTTTGTTAATGCATATGTAAGTATTAATAATCAAAGATTACAAAAAAGCACAAGGCTAAGCAATTACTGTTAAGTCCTGTACATGGTGAAGATAAAATTTGGAAGACAAAGGGATGACAGTTCTGAATTTCTTCATAAGAAGAAAAATGAATGGAAAACCTTGACAATTGGACAGCTCATATGTAAACAATATTTTTAAATTAAAATACCAATTCATTACTAATGACATACAATAGAAATGTCTAAAAGAGATAAGGTCTCATAATTAAAAGATTTTGAGATTTCTTCCGACCTCAGAAAAGGAAAATAAGATGTGTCATACCCCTTTCGTATAATTTATTGATAATGAGGACAAACAATAATCCTAATGCATCATATTAAGCAATGTGGCACTATTCTTCTTAACAAGCATGCTTCTTCGTGAGTATAATCTCCTTGAGATCATCATCATAATCACGATCACTATCACTACCCTCGTACTAAAATATGGGGTTCACCTTGTTGAATCCTGGAAATTGCTAAAATGCTAGTATCTTAATTCTTATGCTAATTCTAGTCAATGCCCTATTTTTAACCTTCCAAGTTTCTAAACCTGTTATTAGAATACAGAAAGTACAATGATAGCGTTCATGGATGCGTGAATATTATCAACAGGATACAACAAACGAAAAAGGGAAGAGATTTATAGTTTTTAATCTAAGGAAATGGAAACTCATATAACAAACTGCAATCCAAGGAAAATAAGCCATAAATACTAGCCAAAAGAAAAGGTATGAAACTCTGCTCTAGCAACAAACAATGTGGAGGTTCTTTTTTATTTTGGTAGTTTATGGAGTTAGCAGACAAGATTCATCATATGTACTAAAAAAACCAAAGAATTAAAAAATAGAAAAAAGTTTAAACATCGAAAAAGGGCCTATGTGGAGTTAGCAGACAAGATTCATAATTCGTACTATAATAAAAAACAAGGAATAAAAAAATAGACACAAGTTTAAACATAGAAAGGGGGGCAGGAGGGGACGAGCCATTCTTGACAACTTGTCAACACACAAGATTTATCATACGTATTCAAATAAATAACATAGATTCAAAAATGGATACAAGTTCGAACATCAAATAGGAAGCAAACGTAAGAGCATGATCATATGTCAATCTATAAATTTTATTTTTATGTGTTTCAGCCTTTTGCGCAGGGGCCACGTTAATCTTTTGGGGCATTCACATGCATACCACCAAATTCTTATGAATTTACATATCAAACACCTAAACTTTAATTTACACTTAAACCACCCAAAATTTTCCGATCACACTAAAAATGCCACCATTTTCACTTTTAAAAAGTAAAATACACCATTTCATGCATAAGTATGGTGACAAGTATGTAAAAATTGAAGTTCAGATGTTAGATATGTAAATGCATAAGAATTGAGTGGTATGTATGTAATCTCCCTAATCCTTTCTGTAAATTCAAATTTTATAGGATGTCTCGAAAGAGACAAATACAATCCGCAATCAAAATCGGCATGCTTTTCCACAAAAATTAGGGCAAACATCACACCGAAAACATAACCCCTTGGCTTGCTTGTACTAAATTTGTCTCTGTAAGGTACTTGAGTGTCGCTCCCAGTCATGGCCCTTCTTGTCCCGTGTAGCCTCTATGGACTTCCACTATCTGAGCTTTTGGTATTGTTTGCTTGTAGCAATTTAATGCGACGCTCCGTCCGTATTTTTCCTATTAGCATTCTCCGGTTCTTGTCCTTCACCACCATTGTCTCCCTAAATCCCCACGGTCTCAAAAAGTCGAGTGTTGCCCGTATCTAGGGCTTTAGGCCCTTCATGAAATTTTCCTCCAATCCTGCTCAAAAGTCCCCCTCAACAGTCCCAACAATAGCTCAAATCTCTCCCTATAATCCATGAAGGTCCCCTTCAGATTCAAGACGTTAAATTACTCATATAGGTCTTCTTCCCGAATGACTAAAAAACAATCCTTAAATTCTTCCCACAAACGAATCGGGTATCTAGCATCCTTCCACTGAAACCATGCTAAGGCATTCCCTTACAAAGATAACATTGCCGCCATAAGTTTCTCCACCCCAATTAGCTCATTCAGTGCTAAGTATCGGTTTACATGATATATTCACCCATGTGCGTCTTCCCACTAAAAGATCAGTATCTTCAACTTCCTACCCTAGAATCACCAACCCAATTAGCCCATTCACTTCGTGATGGTGGATGTTTTTCTCCTCATATTCCTCACGTTCGATATCTTTCCCTTTGGATCTGACCACGAATTTTGTGATCAACCTTTGGTTAGGGTCTGCAAATTGAGTCATCGACGGAGTTTTAGATTGCATCTCAATGAGTCTCTTTACATCTTTTTAAGGCTCTCGAATCGGTTTTCTATTCGATTCTCTATGGAAAAAACAACTTCTATAATGATGAAGCTTTCTTCCATCACAAATCCGATTTCGCTCATCTCTTCCACTAATTTATTCTCCAAATCATCTAACTTCTTTGCCGCCATTAATTCCAGAAAACTTTTTGATCTCAAAGGCAAAATTTTGATTCCCTAAAATTCTATCATCTCTTCTTAGCTAGTTCTTATTGCAACTATACTGCAAATCAATATTCCCGAAGGACGTCAATCCTATCATAGGTAGCACCTATCCCGCCTGTATCGCAATATTTGGTCATACAAAGATGGATACTATAGTCGTGATCTCGTCTTAGGCTTCCCAGATAGTTGAATCGCCAAGGCAGTGCTTAATTAAGGCATTGTATGTCGCATTGCCTTCGATGCTTTCGAGCTGGCACTTTTTTTATTGTATTGCACAGATCCTTTACACGGGTTCGATCTCATCGTGGAAAAAGATGGGAGCTTTGGGGTCTCTGCTCGCCGTAATCCAAACAGCCTTCTCAAGAAACTTTAATCACAATTGTATCGCGATATGCAGTTAGGAGATCGTAATCCCACATTGAGTCCTCGCTAGCTCTAACCACGTTGTATTGCAAGGCTTCAATTAGGAATGAGTTCGGTCACGAAGGCTTGTATGTCGAGATGTCATGGATGCTTCCCAGCTAGCTCTAATTGCGTCGAGCTAACATTTTATTGCGTTGCAATCCCGTCGCTCACGCCTTGGCGGCATCTCAAGCGATTCAGTTGTTCTTCCATAGTACATGCGTCTCTGTCATGAGTGATTCAATGGTTCTCCCCAAAATTGACAACCTTGATATCAATTTGATACGATGCACCGTCTAAATCGGCGAACTTTTCCACAAAAATTAAGGCAAACACAAATTTTATCTCCTGAACACCAAATCAAAGCAATCCAATACTAATAACTCACACGAATACAAAAAATAATTGTCTACAATTTGAAAAGTTGGTGATCTCTCCCAATTCTCACAATTCGAGCAAACCCTAAACCTACGATACAAAACTCAATCTCATGTATAAATCAAACCCTAAACATGATAAGTCTATTTATACCCAATAACAATAATAATAATAAACTAAATTGCCTTTAGGCATATAAAAGACCAAATCCCTTAGGCTAGGCACCGTCGTAACATGCATATATGTACGTCTATAGACTGCATGCACACTTTTCTGATGTTGACATCTTCATATAAACATATGCTCAAGTTAAAAATATTTTATAAATGCTTATTTTCCAAAAGTTACCTGATGACAACGTACTTATTTTACAGCACTATTGTAATGCCATAATTTGTCCAAAGGATACATATGTGATTTTGTTTTCCGCCTAGAACTGGACCAATCATTCAAAGGCAATCAAACCGGCCCGCAGCAAAAGGAAGCGGGCCGATTCTTTTCACGCGAAGCAGCCAGGCTGCGATTCCTTCATGCGAAGCAACTGAGCAGCAATTCACCGCAGCAGAGGAAAGCCAGGCACAGGTGGGCTCCATGAGGGGCTTAATCACATACTCAATGAGAAGAAATTAAGGGAGTTTGGAGAAAAAATTGGAAAGAAAAATTTTTGAAGGCTGTGAGAGGATTCTACTAAGGGGAATAACCTAGGGTTTGCATGATTCAGGCATATTTTGTTGTGGCTATTGATCTTTCTTTCTTCTTATGGTGTTCCTAGCGATGTCTAGAGTGTGGGAGAGATGATCTACCTCTCGAATAGTAGATCAACATTGTATATTGTTTGTTTTCCTTTGATTTTCGTAAGAGCAGCCTCTGTTTGTGTTTCATCCACCTTTCTATCACCGTTTCGTTGTGGTTTGTTCACTGATTTTGGTGCCGAGGTGTATCAGATTTGCAGACATTACAATGAGTTTAAAACGAAGTACTTTATTTTGAAGCAGTAGAACTTTTAGGTGCAAAAGAGGTTATCATGTTGATCACTAAAAGAAAGTTAATGTCAAAATACTGCATGGCATTCGCATGGTCAAATTGTTATCAAAAGAAACAAAGCAGAATATGACAGTAGCTTTAAAGCTTATTTCAGATAATTGTTTGAAATTTATTTCAAGTAACTGCATTAAAGCTGATAATGATGCCTCCTCCAATGATCATCATACTATGGTACATCAGCTGCTTATTGTGGACCATGAAAAAAAGCAAGCAATAAAATGCTGTCAACAATAAGCAAGCAAAGCATAAAAGATAAGTGATGTCAAATCCCATTTGACATCACTTTTATTTTATGTTTTTTGTTTTATTAAAACACATTTGGTTAATATAATTTTTATATGTATTTAATTTTTGTTTTTAAGAATATATCAACTTACTTTTAAAAATACTCAGAACAAATAAAATATGTTTTGAGTGTTTTTAAAAACAACTACCACAATTAATCATACTTTAAATCAAAACTAAACATAAATAAAAACAAAATAAAAGCAAAATAAAAACAAAAATAGCGTAACGGAAAACGCCTTATTATTCAATTTAAAGAGTATGATACATATTTATATACACTCATATATCTATATAAATTAGGAATGTTTCTGATGTAGAAAAGATTATGTAATTAGAACTCATTTAATTAAATTTTCTAATTTTAATATTCTTAATTTACATTCTTCCTAATACACATAGATTAGAGTTAATACTTTCCATAACACTCCCCCTCAAGTTGGAGCATAGATAATTATCATCCCTAGATTTTTACAAATAAATATCCATGCTCTAGTTCCATAATTCCATTAAAAGCATTTGTAAAGATGTCCTCTAGTTGTTCTCCAGTTTTTACACAGAGTTGTAAAAATCAAATTTTGTTGAATCTTTTCACAAACACAATGACAATTTATCTTAACACGCTTAGTTTGTTCATGGGAGACAGAGTTTGAAGCAAACAATGAATTGTAGCTTGGTTATCACACCACAACTTTGCTAGAATTGCCATTTCAAAACTCATTTTGGTCCGGAACTGGGAGACCCACATCAATTTTCTCGAAGCATCTGACATTGCTCGATACTCGAATTTTGCACTGGATTGCGACACTACATTTTGCTTCATACTCTTCCATGAGACCAAATTACCACCAACAAAAACACAATATCCAACATTTTTTCTTCAATCAAACATGAAATTTGCCCAATCTGCATCAGAAAATATTCAATATTTATATGCCCGTGAGTCTGACATGGAATCCCTTTTCCAGGAGCTCATTTGAAGTAATATAATATATCCAAAACTAACTAATGGTGGACTGGTGGGGAAGTGCTAATTGAATACAAAATGTAAGAGCGAGTCCCTGTGACGTACTTTGATTTTCCAACTGATTTTCTATATCATTGAGAATCGTTAAAAAGTTCTCTATACTTGGTAGATTGTTGATTGTAAAACATCAGAGTAATGCATGATTTGACCCTTAACTATCCCTATTTCTGCTAACAAATGCAACACATACTTCTGTTGAGATAGAAAAATACAATTTTGCTCCATAATACCTCAATCTCCAAGTAGCACTTCAAAGCACCCAAATCTTTAGTGTTAAACTATTTTTAATAGATGGTTTCAATGATAAGATTTCATTTGAATCGCTTCCAACAATAATAATATCATCAACATATACCACCCAAAAACTGTTCCTAGAAACAAATTTCTTGTAGAATATAGTGTGATTTTCTGCATCCCAAACTCTTCTACTACTTGACAAAATCTTCCAAACCATGCCCGGGAGCTTTGTTTCAGTCCATATAGTGACTTTTGAAGACAACATAATTTCTCAGACTCCCATTGTGCACAGACCCAAGAGATTGCTCCATGTATACCTCTTTTAAAAGATCACCATGCAAAAATGTATTCTTTAAATCAAGCTGATGTAAGAGTCAATTATTCATTGCAATAAAGGTTATGAAGAGTAGAATCAAAGTCAACTTAGCTACCGGAAAGAATGTATTCAAGTAGTCAATCCCATACTTTGGGCTAACCTTTAACAATCAATCGAGCTTTGAGACGAGCAACAAATTCATAAGACTGAAACTTAAAAGCAAAGACCTATTTACAACCAACAACTTTCTTGCCAAAGAGTAATAAAACTAGTTCTAAAGTTTCATTTTAAATTAAGGCATTCATTTCATCAAACGTTGCTACCCACTTCCCACAATGGGATTGAGCTTAAATGAGTAAGTTGTAGATGATAACTGATCATAGTTAACATAAGAGAAAATGGGATGGATGCATTGACATTTACTCTTTGAAGAGAATTAGATAACTCAAGGTCACTAGTGTGATACCCCGGTTCTTTCCCCGAAGAAGTTGAAGAGAGGAAGTCCAAGAGAAGAGGAAGCGAAGAGTTGAAAAGAGGAAAATGAAGCGAGAAGCCGAGAAAACGAAAGGATATTTTCGCTCTATAAAGAGTTGCAATCCGATCGACTTACTTGTAGAGCGGCGCGTGCAAAGGAGAGGAGGACGTGCGTCTAAGGCAAGAGTAAAAGTGAGGGCAGGTACCTTGTGAAAGAAGAAGCTGACCAACTCAAGTTGCAGCATAAGACATCTTTGCCACTGTAGGGGAGAAGCTATAAGTACAACCTATGCTCGGTGAAACCCGAGCCCTAAGCCGAAGGAGGAGGATGAGGCAACGTCGTATGCATGTTGAGCCGCAATTAAAGTAGCAAAGAAAGAAGGGAGCCCTTGTGCATATAAATTGGATCCCATGTCCAGAGTGGAAAGATAAGTTTCTTGCATGGATTAGGGCTCGACTGAGATTAAAATTAAATTTAAATAATTTTAAATTGATTTAATAAGAATATATATATATATATATATATATATATATATATATATATATATATATATA
>JXCR01148561.1:211891-234534 GCA_002079205.1 Phalaenopsis hybrid cultivar | reverse complement strand
CTTAGGTAAGGTAAGTTTAGGTTTATAACATAATTTAATTAATAAATTTTAAATATATATATATATATTGAATAGTAAGATAAAGTTAATTAAAATTTCATAAAGTAAAAAGATGGATATTAATAATTAAATAATGTACAAGTTAATAATTAATAAAATAATAGAAATAAATTAACTTTTAGTAATATGAACACCATGTTTATTATAGGCATTAATTTTAAAAGAGTCGAAATCAAAATAAATAAATAAAAAGAAAAATTACTCTTACTCTTAGATTTATAATAATATTTTATTTCTTCTCAATCGGTATTAATTGTTATAGATATTTATAAAATTCATTTATCAGCTTATCCTGATTTACATACTCCTTTTTTAATTAATTATGTTTGAATGTTAGGTTTTCTTTTAGTAAAAATTATTCCATGTTATTTCAAGATACATATATTATATTATATGTCTTATGATAAATATATGAATGATATTGATTAGATATATATGTTTGTATGAGCATGCTTGACTATGATGAAGTCACACCTTTATGATACTAGCAAACTAACGCTAAGGTACTTGTGCACGTAAATATAAAATGATATTGATATAGAAATACCTTAATTGGTATAATTTTTAGAAGACACTTTTGCGGCTACTGTACAAATATAGAATGATATAAAAATGTTATTATATAGTAAAACTCATTGAACATCATAAAATATTATAAATGATCATATTCTTAAGCTATCAAATGTTTTATAATGATTTATTAAAAACTTATTTGACATGCAAATTATTTTTTTCCTTGTATTACTATAGTTTATGAGTGTGGACATTCACTAGTTTTGGTTAGCACACAATTGCATAAACAAACTTTTAATGTGCAACTAATTGATTAAAAGTGAACAAAAGGATTGCAAATGTGATTGTAACTTAGAAAAAGATTTTATAAAGTAAAACCAAGTCATACAAATAAAAACATCAACAAAAGTGACAAAATATTGAAATCTATTAGATAAAACGGGACAAGGTGCCCATACAGCAAAATGAACCAACTAAATATTATGACTAACTCTTTGATCAATTCTGATAATAAAAGACAAATGATCGTGTATAACAAATTGAAATGACTCACAATCTAAAGATGATTGTAGAAACTGAGAGCATAACTTTTAAGCTCGATAGTGATGGGTGTCTTAATCGATAATGGACCTCAAATGGAGATAATGTACAGGAACAGACTATAAAATGAGACAGTTTGTTATCCAAAATATATAGCCCCTTAGATTCTCGTCCTTCATTAATAATCTTCGTTATAAGATATTGCAAAGTCAATGGTCAGAGAAAAATAAGATATAACAAATCAGAGCACGTGTAAACTTGCTAACAAAGACAAGATTAAAAAATAATTGAGGTAAACTAAGGTCGGACGTTAAATGCAGTGTAGCTGCAACGTTAATGGTATCAAAACTAAAACATTAGAGATTGAATTATCTGCAAAGAGGATGGAAGAAAAATACTTATGAAAAGAGTTTTGGATTACTTGTCATGTGATTTGTGGAACTAGAAAAAATAAACCATTGTGTGGAAGAGAAAAGAAGACAAGTGTCATTATTACTCAACTCGACAAGGGAGGTGATAGAGGAAGATTTCTTGAATGCATCATGAAATTGAATGAATTTAGCATATTTATCAGCAAAAATCGAGAGAGTCTGACCTTGTTAAAGTCCCATCAGCAGTGTCATGTGAGCTGGTTGTGATCTAGAACCCTTCTGATTCTTTTTTAACAACTTCTGACATGTTTTCTTCTTATGACCAAGTTCATGGCAGTAATAACAAACTACTCTCAAACCTTGATTTCCAGAATTTATAGTTCCACTTCCATAATTGCTCTGAGACTAAGGTTTACTGATATATGTGTTTTTATGCATGGAAAAAGAACTAGGTTGTTGTACATATGAAAGCTTAAGAGCTTGGAAAAGTACGCAATACTCTAGCATAAGCTTCCCTCAAAGTAGTAACTCCAAGACCAGAAAGGATACGTGATTTGACACTTTCATAGTAAGAGTTGAGACCAGCTAGTAAATTCATAATAGTCATTTGTTCTCTTTAAGTCTGTTGAATCCAAACATCAGTATCGAAGATCAACAGTGCATTCAATTCCCCTAAACACCTTTAAAGTATATATGATAGGTGTTAAATGATGGATCTTATTGCTCAGCACGACATAACTCATTGCATGCATCAAAGATTCTAGAAATATTTTTTTCTCCCAGAAAACACAAATATTAATTCCCTCACTGCATTAACACAATCACAATGAGTAATATGACCAGATTGATCAGGTTCGATAGTGTTTTTTATTTATATCAATAGTTGGCTATCAACTCTTATCCACTCAGAATAATCAGAATCAGTCTCAATTAGGGCATTGTCAGTGACGTGTCTCTCCTGGTAAATACTTTTTAAGTAATCTCAGTTTTATTCCAATAAATATAATTAACTTCATTGAATTTTTCATCAATAATTTTAACGATTGAAGAAATCAAGGTCGTCACAGCATGTTTTTGTTTGCTAGTCGTGATTATCATCAAATATTCAAAGGCGCTGAATCAAAAAATCCCAGTGTTAGTTAATAAGTCGAACAACTTCAATGACAAACAATACCATATCCAAAAAAAAATGTTGGCAATCTCGAAGAAGACTTCTTGGTAGAAAACCTTCAAGCAATAGAAGCAGGGGCCGATTTTTGGAACCCCTAACTCACGAACAAAGAAGGTGACGAAGAGAACAACATCGATATAAGAACGAAGACAGAGAAAAACCCTGTTGTCAACACCAGAGAGGAATGACACCAAAGGAAAAAAAAAGGCCGGCGATTGACGACCACACTCAGCTGCAAGACGATAATGAGACAACAAAATACCCACGAATCGTTCTAATCATTCGTCTGTACATTGACGACGATCGTAGACAAGCAATCCAAATGCGCAATTCAAACCGCACATACGCTAACAAATGATTCCAACAACAAATACGACACTCTGATCCAGATGTGTGATTCAAACCACAGACAATGTCAATGAATTATTCCAACTACAGAAATGCACTCTGATACAATGTAATGGGAAAACTTGTTATTCAATTCAAAGAAAATGGTACATATTTACATACACTTAAATATCTATTATGAGGAATATTTCTAATATAGAAAATATCTTGTAATTAAATCTCCTCTAATTAGGCCATCTAATATCAAACCTCCTAATATACATGCTTCCTAAAATATGCCCATTAGATTTAATACTTCCATAACAAATAGAAAACATATAACAAAAGTGATTCCAAAGGAGGCCTAAGGCTTAAAGAACTGTACATAAATAACAACTTGATTACCTCAAAAACATTGCCAGCTTTGTCTGCTTCAACATAAACAAAACCTTTTACATGATCAAGAGCAAATACCGAAAATATATGTAGCTTCTTTCCAATTTTTTGCAAGTCAACAAATTTTTGCATTAAGCAAAAGGAAGTTTGCCTTTCTCGACCCATCTGCAGTAAATAAAACAAAGGTGAGACAATGCAACATTATGTTACGTCGGTGCCTAAATGCAATTTAGTCTTTTGTGCGTTTAAAAGCAATTTAGTCTTTTGTTATTTATTATTATTTAGAATAAATAGGTCTGATATATTTAGGGTTAGGGTTATGCATAAGATTATTGTCTCGGGTCTTGAGGTTAGGATTTAGGAGAGATTTCCTACCATTCAAATTGAGGATTTGAGAGAGATCGCATACCTCACGAATTGTAGGTTCTTATCTTATGTATTCGTGTTGAGTTGTTTGATGTTATTGCAATAAAAGATTTGTTTGCCCTAATTTATGTGGAAAATCATCTTTAATTTTTATCAAAGTGGTATCTAAGACTTCGATACAAATCAAAGATGAATTTCCACATAAATTAGGGAAAACAAATTTTTTATTACAAGAACACAAACAACTCAGTACAAATGCATAAGATAACACCTATAATTCAAAAAGTGGGCGATCTCACCCAAATCATACAATTTGAAAGGTAGGAAATCTCTCACAATCTCAACCCTAACCTTAAACATATCAGCCCAATTTATACTAAACAATAATAAATAACAAAAAACTAAATTGNAACTTCCAAGAACCTTCTCCCTTGGCCGAGGCAGTCCTCCAACGCCCCATTCTAACAAGTTTTAAGCTCCCGTACATTGATTCCTACCAAGGGGAAACAAACCCCTATGAGCACGTTAACCACCAACTACCATGTTCATTCAGCGTGCCTATGATCTGTTTCTCTGTCAAGCATTCACAATCTCTCTCTAAGAGTTAATCTCAAACCTGATTTTATTCTCTTTTGAGAGAACTATTAATGCTTTCAAAGAGCTTGCCAAATTATTTGTGGCGCATTTCATCACAAACAGGAGAATCACCAAAAATTCATCTCATCTCTGGAGAATTCGTCAAAACAAGGGAGTCGCTCAAACACTACTTTTGAGAAGTCTTTCTCAGAGGGCTTTGCCCAGGACCATTCTACTCGTGGTTAATAAGGAAGATAGTTCATTTTTATGTTGATCTTGTATATCGTGTCGAAACTCATGTCACTAAAGATGAGGCCATCAACTCCCACAAGAAGCAATTCCAGCGATTTGGGGGCAAGTGCAAGAGTGAGGTTGGGGATGCCAATCAAACTTTGCAGGGAAGAAAATTCAAGCAGCAGAGGAATCATAACCTCCCTCCTCGACATGCAAACCAACAACGCGAGCTTTGACCAGAGAAGCATACACTGCTCAATACGTCACACGTAAACATTTTAATGGCCACCAAGAATGAAGAGACTGTTAAGTGGCATCATAACCTGAAAACATAACTCGAGGAATCAGGAGCAATAGTGTCATTTCCATCAAAGTCATAGTCACACCACCGAAGTATGTAAATAGCTCAAAGAAGAGATCGAAAGACTAGTTTGACAGAGCTATCTATGTCGGTTTATGCAGAACAAACCAACCAGTATTAATAATGCTCTCACTTAAGGGCCACCGATGCAGAAGCAACATGGGAAGCACTAAGTCATTGACAAATTCAAATAATCAGTGGAGGACATTTGTTCTTTGACCTGGAAGAAGTCCAAGTATCCCNTCAGGTAACTCTGACCATAAAAAGGCGATCAAACATTATTATATATATTGATTACATTAAATGTGTAGTACCCTGTGTGCGGAGTATAACACAAAACACGTTCATTATATTTGCACATAAACACAAATAAGAACTCGCTCATTGGAAGAAAGCAAAACAACATATGGAAATCTGGGAAGGTTGGGCCCATGCTGCAAAATGTAGCATATCAACAATTACGTATAAATAAACAAAACTGGGAAGGTTAGGCACATGCTGCAAAAGTGCATGAATCATAAAAAACAGTATTCAACTTAATTTCTAGTACAACGCTATACCTATTAGATCTAACTTATCAATTACATACACAGGTATTTAATCCATAGGCAATAAAGATGAAAATAACATACCAGACTAGAGATGTATAAATGAGAACAGAACACAAAAATGTTTTCACATGCATTGTAGTAATTGATATGCCATCAATAAATTTCCATCAACTGACACAAATCTCTAGGCCTGATACAAAACTTGAGACATATTTGAGCGAGAAGCGTTCAAACTTTGATTAAAAATCATCAGAACTCCGATTCAAGCAAACATACAATCAAACTGACCGACTAGACGAGGCGGACCTAATGATATCAAAATTAGTCCAATTAGAGGGAAATCAAGCCCACATCAAATCGTTAAACAACTTCTGAAAGCTTTCAATGCATAAATAAAAAGTCAAAAGAATTTCAAATTTGACAAACTTGTAGTCAAATCGAGCGTCTCAACAAAACAAGTCCAACGAGTCCAAGAACGTTTGATTCTAAAATCATTAAGACACTCAAATGTTTACAGAACACCGTCTGATCAAGGGAATCTCCCCAAGTCGTCCGATCAGAGTGGTCTACATTCCTTCTTATTTGCAATCTACACTTTATAAATAGAGCTTACCCTCTCTTGAGATGAGACAAGAGCATAAGCCAAACGAAGACGTAGCCTAGAGAAGAGGGAGCTGAAGTTAGGTATTCTGCACCGACGATCCGACAAACACTTTTGAATCCTGCAGCTGCCGACCACCGCTCGTCGGCTGACGCCGACTACCATCTATAGTTGCTTGCTCTTTACACTGAAACACTATGTGAAGCAACAACCAACTCCGCAGAATCAAGTAACAATCTGTGAAGCAGTGCATCTCCCAAACGTCATGATGACCCCAAAAGCGATGTACTGAAACTCCATCAATTACTCCCCACAGCGACCACTCCCTACTGCAGGGCATTGAGTTTTTCTACACACGAACATTGTAACTCGGCAAATTATGTAACAATTTCCCGCATATGGGACAAGGGTATGTAGTTGTAATCATTTACTCATAGTGCAATATTTCAACTGGGCAAAGCCCTATATTTTTTTATTTATACGTTTTTTATGCAAAAAAATATGGTGTCTCAACTAATTATTAACTCACAAAAAAATTAGTGTTATGGATTCTTGTATACATTAAATAATTAATTACTCTACTGTCGTCAATCTTCTAGCACGTATCAGTTTGGCGTCATCTGTGAGAAGAAAGACAATCCACTGAAATACTTGTGAGACTTGTTGCATGACCACCAATGCAATACACAACTGAGTGTCCAATTCCAACACCCATCATTCAGGAGGACTGTCGCCAAGTCAAGTGTGTTAGGCCTCCGCATCTTCCAACTCTGAAAGGCATTACCCTACTGGCGAAGGCGCCTCAGGTCCTCAAGAAGACCGAGTACGCAAGATAGAAGAGTCTAAACTTGAGATTCTCTAAATTTTATGCGGAACTTGACAGCTGATGCCCACACAGCTAGATGAAGCTTACTTACCACCAAATCGACAGCTAAAGGGAAATACACCACTCAAACATACTCGTACCACGCCCCTTTCACAATAATAAAACCCTTCCCATGCAAGGACTGAATGTTAACGTCCTTGATAATGCAAGTTTCACTCATCTGTCTCGTGCAGTTCATGTGAGGCTACCCCGTCTTACTGCCACTCTTGATGAAGCAATTTGTCATGAGCTACGACACATGGTCCAGGAAGAGTTCACTCTAAGGAATACGGATCACTTCTCCACTTGCCGCAACTTCCAAGAACCTTCTCCCTTGGCCGAGGCAGTCCTCCAACACCCCATTCTAACAAGTTTTAAGCTCCCGAACATTGATTCCTACCAAGGGGAAACTAACCGCTATGAGCACGTTAACCACCAACTACCATGTACATTCAAGGTGCCTATGATCTGTTTATCAAGCATTCACAATCTCTCTCTAAGAGTTAATCTCAAACCTGATTTTATTCTCTTTTGAGAGCACTATTAATGCTTTCAAAGAGCTTGCCAAATTATTTATGGCGCATTTCATCACAAACAGGAGAATCACCAAAGATTCATCTCATCTCTGGAGAATTCGTCAAAACAAGAGAGTCGCTCAAACACTACTTTTGAGAAGTCTTTCTCAAAGGGCTTTGCCCAGAACCATTCTACTCGTGGTTAATAAGGAATATAGTTCATTTTTATGTTGATCTTGTATATCGTGTTGAAACTCATATCACTAAAGATGAGGCCATCAACTCCCACAAGAAGCAATTCCAGCGATTTGGGGGCAAGTGCAAGAGTGATGTTGGGGATGCCAATCAAACTTTGCAGCGAAGAAAATTCAAGCAGCAAAGGAATCATGACCTCCCTCCTCGACATGCAAACCAACAACGCGAGCTTTGACCAGAGAAGCATACACTGCTCAATACGTCACACGTAAACATTTTGATGGCCACCAAGAATGAAGAGACTGTTAAGTGGCATCATAACCTGAAAACCTAACTCGAGGAATCAGGAGCAATAGTGTCATTTCCATCGGAGTCATGGTCACACCACCGAAGTATGTAAATAGCTCAAAGAAGAGATCGAAGGACTAGTTTGACAGAGCTATCTACGTCGGTTTATGCAGAACAAACCAACTAGTATTAATAATGCTCTCACTTAAGGGCCACCGATGCAGAAGCAACATGGGAAGCACTAAGTCATTGACAAATTCAAACAATCGGTGGAGAACATTTGTTCTTTGACCTAGAAGAAGTCCAAGTATCCCAACATGACCTCGTTTTCAGCACCGAAATTGGCAAACTCTGCTATAACGAGAAGATCTTGATCGACAACGACGACTCTGTCGATGTCTTATTCTGCTCCACCTTCTAACTAAGGAGAAATTTTACCATGTACCTGGGCTATTGTATGGGTTCGATAACAGACCCGTAAAAATCTAAGGTACAATAAATCTCTCCCTATTGTGATGGGAGAATTCCCCCTACAAACGACTCACAACATCCAGTTCATTATCGACAAGTTAGAATCACCGTACAACGCCATCTTCCGAAGGGCACTACAGTCCATCTTCAACATCGTCACTTGTGTATCACACCTCAGGCTCAAGCTCCTAACCCCTGCAGGGATTAGTGTTGTGCACATAGATCAACAGATAGCGCAATCATGCTATCTTAGGCAAGCCCAACCGTGCTTATCAGAGACGCTTAGCACTAAATACTTTGACCTTCGAAACAAGGATGCATCCAAACAAGCTTCACCCTTAGAAAACTTAGTTCATGTTTCATTCTCCAGCGACCAACCTTCATAAACAGTGCAGCTTGGTTCCTTACTCTTTAATAGGGCTGTCAAAAAAGCTCATTGTTTGCGAGCAGCTCGTGTTCGGCCTGTTAAGTAGCTCGTGTTCGGCTCGTAACGAACGAGCCGAACACGAACAAATTTTTAAAGCTCGAATTATAAACGAGCTGAGCACGAACAGCTCCTTGTTCGCTCGTTTTCGGCTCATTTTAGCTCGAAATAAAAAAAATTATATAACTATTTATATAACAATATATNGCCATCAATAAATTTCCATCAACTGACACGAATCTCTAGGCCTGATACAAAACTTGAGACATATTTGAGCGAAGAGCGTTCAAACTTTGATTAAAAGTCATCAGAACTCCGATTCACGCAAACATACAATCAAACTGACAGACTAGACGAGGCGGACCTAATGATACCAAAATTAGTCCAATTAGAGGGAAATCAAGCCCACATCAAATTGTTAAACAACTTTTGAAAGCTTTCAATGCATAAATAAAAAGTCAAGAATTTCAAATTTAACAAACTTGTAGTCAAATCGAGTGTCTCAACAAGACAAATCCAACGAGTCCAAGATCGTCTGATTCTAAAATCATTAAGACACCCAAATGTTTACAGAACACCGTCCGATCAAGGGAATCTCCCCAAATCGTCCGATCAGAGTGGTCTAGATTCCTTTCTTATTTGCAATCTACACTTTATAAATAGAGCTTACCCTCTCTTGAGATGAGACAAGATCATAAGCCAAACAAAGACATAGCTTGGAGAAGAGGGACCTGAAGTTAGGTATTCTGCACCGACGATCCAACAAACACTTTTGAATCCTGCAGTTGCCGACCACCGCTCGTCGGCTGACGCCGACTATCATCTACAGTTGCTTGCTCTTTACACTGAAACATTATGTGAAGCAACAACCAACTCCGCAGAATCAAGTAACAATCTGTGAAGCAGTGCATCTCCCAAACGTCATGATGACCCCAAAAGCGATGTACTGAAACTCCATCCATTACTCCCCGCAGCGACCGCTCCCTACTGCAGGGCATTGAGTTATTCTACACACGAACATTGTAACTCGGCAAATTATGTAACCATTCCTCGCATATGGGACAAGGGTATGTAGCTGTAATCATTTACTCGTAGTGCAATATTTCAACTGGGCAAAGCCCTATGTTTTTTTATTTATAGGTTTTTTATGCAAAAAAATTATGGTGTCTCAACTAATTAACTCACAAAAAAATTAGTGTTATGGATTCTTGTATAACATTAAATAATTAATTATTCTACTGTTGTGAATCTTCTAGCACGTATCAGTTTANCAAGTATATGCCCCATCTGGAGTTTCATTATCTTATTTATCTAGAAAAACAATTTGGGGTCAGACAGATAAAAAAATTATGCAATAATGAAAGACAATAACTCACAAAATCTTTGCCTTCTAGAGCTCGGTGCATGCATGAGCCAACACTTTCTCCGGAATATGAATCCTTGAAGGAGTGGGCAAAGGCTTCTATGCCTCATCGGTCCTCCTACGCTACTTTTGAGAAAGTCTCTAACAATTGTTTCTCGGTAGGAGTTGCTTTTGGGGTGTCGCAGGAGCCTACTCAGAGAAGATCTTCTTAGATTCCCTTAACACAAAGACATAAGATCAATCCGAATAGGAGAGTCTAACCTGGAACAAAAATTCCTCCCTCACAAAGTTATATAGACATTCACATTGAATTGCATTTTCTTGAGGTCTCAAAATCATAACATTCGTAGTATTTCATCCTCGGTGGTTTGAAGTAGACAAGTAGCTGCTAAAATTTCTCGTTTCTTGCGGAATACCTGGTCATTCTGTGTGAAGAAAACTCTTACGAATCACTGCCTCATAGGATCCTTTAGGTGAAAATCCAATTTAATGTTCTTGAACGACACAAAGTCATGTGCATCACTACCAAATCCACCAAACCGAGCTAAAATCTCTGGTGTCCACCTTGACCCACGTTTCCTAAAAAAGACAATCAACCCGATGATGATTGTCGCTGCCCGACAAAAGAGTTGTGCAATGCAGACTATTGTCTCCTTTAAGGACGCATACAAACTCGGATGCTAACAAAAAATGAAGGCCAACTCGCAAAGGTCGCCTCAAAATAGCAACTTCAAAGAGGAGAATATGCTAGGTCAATTAAGGTCGACAGCTTCACCATCATATTGTTCGAGAAATAATACTTCTTCTGAAACATAATTAGGTCATCCTTTATTAGATTCGACACCAACTCTTCCGGATTCTGGCGCTTCCTCAAATTTTCAGCAGGATTGGTTACCCCATATGTGGGCATCCCACCAATAATGAAAATCTCCTCCAAATCTCACCGCAGCGACATAGAAACCCTCCTCTAGAAAGCTCAACAGCAGCACGTAAAACCCACTTCAGAAAGCACAACAACAATGCTGAAGGAGAAATATTGATCGTCTGCTAGGCAGTTCGAGGACACATTTATACTTCCTCCGCAAGAGCAATGCAAAAAGGGTATTTCGTTGATCATGTTCTAGACAAGTATGGGACGGACGCTCTTTTCTTCACACCAACGAGAAAATAGATCCCGTTGATCGTCTGGTAGGCAGGTCGGAGGCAATTTTATTCTTCCTCTGCTATTGCTCCTTGGGCTGATTTTCCTTCTTATCCCTCTTAAATCCCCTTCCTTCTCTCTCCCTTTGGGTCTCCCTCTTCACCTCCCATAATTTGCACTCCCCTTAGCCCCTTTTCATAGGCCCATAGCGTCCCAATCTTAGCTATTTTAAACCCAAAAGTTACCTTATTTTTGGTTTAATATGGGACCTTAGAATCCAACCACCTTATCTGGTTCTTTAGATCTCATCGTTTCATCCTGACCATTTGATCCCCCGCGCAGGCACCACCAAATTTCCATCATGCGATCCATGTTCGCATTGATTGCCCCCATCACGTGATCACGCCCAAATCCAGCGTAACCATACGAGCTCACGTGTCCCGCGACAAGCTAAGTTGTTGGGCCAACACGGGCCCCAATGGCCCGACATTATTCCCGCTCGTGCCAAGCTAATCGACCAGACCGACCTGCTCTGTGATGGCCCTGCTGACCCGCCAGCCCGCGCTCTACCGTGACCACCCATCAAGATCAGCTCCATGGCCACCGCAATGCTGCACAACAAAACATTCTGAAAATTTTTGCCAATCCTGTGATAGCAGCACAGAAGGGAAGGCAACACCAANTACAATGATAAAAATAAAGTACTCCGAATTATGATATTTTCGAACAATGAAGTTGGTTTTGCCCGAAAAATACGTGGCAACCAATACAGCATGAACAGATTTTCATTATCCAGCACGAATTTCGAGGCACTTTTTTTAGTAAGAAATTTTTTAACTTTGATTTGAGCAAAAACACATTCAACCTAACAAGTGTGACGAGACAACCTAATGATACCAAATTTTGTCCAATCCGAGAAACAATAAAATAAGTTTTGCGCATGAACGTTGTAACTCAAGAAATTGTGTAACTATTTCCCACCTGTAGGATAAGGGAATGTACCTGTAATCACCAATTCATATTGCAGCATTCAACTAAGCAAGGTCCCGTGAATTTTTTCACTTTTCTAGTTTTCCACATAAAAACTTATAGTGTCTCTATAGGTTATTTCTTTTATCAAAATGTGTGTTTAATTCTCGTACAACACTAAGACAATAATTCAATACTCTACAGCCGTGAATCTTCTAGCACGCATCAGTAACCAAAGAGATCAAAGAGACTCGAGAGGATCTATTTGACTAAATGGAATTGAAAGAGTCACCAACTTGTTGTTTAAGGAGAAAACATTTTTTCTTACTTTTTGTTATTGTTCGGTTGATGACAAATTTACTTTTTATTCTCCATGATAATAGGACTTATGAATCAGAGAGATGCCGCAAAAAAATTTTCTTCTTACTTTTCACTAGGGTTGGGTATAAGGAATTACTACTAGAAAAAAAAAAAGGATCAATTTACATTTCTTATATAAATCTAATTGCCTGTTAGTTACATTGAAAGAAAACACCAAAATGAATTTGCAAAGTGAAATGTTTTTGCATTTCCTCAAATTATTTCAAAACAAATAGAACCTTGGGGTCTCTATAAATACTCCCACATAAACAAAATTATGCACAAACACAAAAAGTAGATGTGCATATTTTGATGAAGATGCGGATGAAGGGGATAAAATTGATGTCCTATTGAATGCCATTAATCATACAAAATTACAATTGGACCCATGGTCCAGAAATATTGTCAAACTCCAAGGTCAACGCACACAAACATGCACAATTAACATGAATAAAGTTCATAATCCACCTTGATAAAAACCAACAACAGTGCACTTTGAAACTATTAAAGAAACACTCAATATCTAACCTTGGGAAGAGTTCACATCTCAATTGTAAAAGAGAAGAGTTATTACAAAAAACAAAATCAAATGTGTGACAATAAACAGCGCTAAGTAGAGAAAACCACCTAAAAATAAACTAGTTCAGCAGAAAGAATGTGAACATGGAAGTCATTGCATCTGTACATTATGTAAGACAATATGATAAGATGTATGGATGCAAGTGTGAATTTTAAATAGTTTGTATCAACTGATAACATATTTTGAAATTGATCTAATCGCATTGCCAAATTCCATTAGAGAATCAAGTATAATAAAGCGCCGACACAAAAAAGATCACATGACATTTCGTTCATCAGTGAAAACCACTAAAAGCTGAAATTTATAAACACTGTAAATTTATAACAAAGACTTAAATAGTTTGGGCATATATGATTGAGATAAACAATAAACACTAGCTCCAGAAAGTGCAAAAGAAAGAAAATATAAAGTCCAAATTAAACAAGACTTGAAACAATTTAACCAAATTTTCATAAATTAGATTATACCAATATGCACATAAAAAGAATGGCCAACAAGGATTTAATAAGTTGAAAAAAAATTATCCTCAAGAGGTTGTCAGCAGTAGAGGTGGATGAACCCTCATACATAGCAAAGTAATGCACCTGCTCTCATTAGCAGGCATAAAAACCATTGGATACACATAAATATTAAATTCATTAAGAAAAAATAAAAGCTACAAATATGCATCTTTCTTCACTCCATGTAATCCTATGTCTACCAGCAAATCATGACATGCATTGCATTGCAAACAATATCTGAAAGATTAGAAACCAAATAATATCATGGTAAAGAAAATTTTCATATCCAACAAAAAGGCGAAATGACGCAAAAAATGTGACTTAAAATGACAGAATTTTCCAAATTCAGAGTTAGCAAACATAAAACAAAGCAGTTTTATAGAAGAAATAACCAGCAGAAAGAAATGTTACTTTGCCCATTAGGTTGCCTTGCGTCTACGGCTCTTCCACAAAGCTACCATAGGCTTCACGGTTAGTGCAAGATTCTGCACGCCCTTCCTCGTTCTCCCTCACTAGCACATTGGCTCCTCAACTTCTCTCTAGAACAGGTGCCCCATCGCTGATCTTCTGCTCAAAGAGACAGTGTTAAACCCCAATCCCCAACTCCCGGTTTCCACGATCGGCAAACCTAGCTCGAAAGGCGACAATGGAATCAGTGTACAAAAGCCTCTGAACCATATTTCTCATCCTTTGGTTCCTCTCCTATCTGAAAACATAGAGGAAGGTAATCCTCGTTTTTCTCCAACTTCGCTTCAGCATTGGGAAATATCTAAATAAGGCTTGCTGAAATTATGAAATTCAAATTCAAGGGTTCCATTGCTTCCCAAATTCCTTCCATAGCTTCCAATAATGTGCAGCCATGCGTCCAAGTAGTTAGAGCAATTATGTAGCTTGCTACTATAAGTTCAGTGGGCTATTGAGTGGCNACACACACGTATATATATATATATATATATATATATATATATATATATATATATATATATATATATTATACACACGTGCGAATGATACAATGATAAAAATAACGTACTCCGAATTATGATATTTTCGAACAATGAAGTTGGTTTTGCCCGAAAAATAAGTGACAACCAATACGGCATGCACAGATTTTCATTATTCAGCACGAATTTCGAGGCACTTTTTTTAGTAAGAAATTTTTTAACTTTGATTAAAAGTAATCCAGAACTTTGATTTGAGCAAAAACACATTCAACCTAACAAGTGTGACGAGACGACCTAATGATACAAAATTTTGTCCAATCCGAGAAACAATAAAATAATTTTGGCGCATGAACNAACTTTGATTTGAGCAAAAACACATTCAACCTAACAAGTGTGACGAGACGACCTAATGATACCAAATTTTGTCCAATCCGAGAAACAATAAAATAAGTTCTGCGCATGAACGTTGTAACTCAAGAAATTGTGTAACTATTTCCCACCTGTAGGATAAGAGAATGTACCTGTAATCACCAATTCATATTGCAGCATTCAACTAAGCAAGGTCCCGTGAATTTTTTCACTTTTCTAGTTTTCCACATAAAAACTTATGGTGTCTCTATAGGTTATTTCTTTTATCTAAATGTGTGTTTAATTCTCATACAACACTAAGACAATAATTCAATACTCTACCGCCGTGAATCTTCTAGCACGCATCAGTAACCAAAGAGACCAAAGAGACTTGAGAGGATCTATTTGACTAAATGGAATTGAAAGAGTCACCAACTTGTTGTTTGAGGAGAAAACATTTTTTCTTACTTTTTGTTATTATTCGGTTGATGACAAATTTACTTTTTATTCTCCATGAAAATTGGACTTACGAATCAGAGAGATGCCGCAAAAAAATTTTCTTCTTACTTTTCACTAGGGTTGGGTATAAGGAATTACTACTAGAAAAAAAAAGGATCAATTTACATTTCTTATATAAATCTAATTGACTGTTAGTTACATCGAAAGAAAACACCAAAATGAATTTGCAAAGTGAAATGTTTTTGCATTTCCTCAAATTATTTCAAAACAAATAGAACCTTGGGGTCTCTATAAATACTCCTACATAAACAAAATTAGGCACAAACACAAAAAGTAGCTGTGCATATTTTGATGAAGATGCTGATGAAGCNTTTTTACATACATACCACCTTACATATGTATGGAATGGTGTATTTCACATTTAAAAAATTAAAACAGTGAATAAGTCATATTTTTCAAATGATATGAAAGACTTCAGTCGTATAAATTTGTTAGATATGCAAATACATAAGAATTGGGTGATAGGGCAAGGATTATCCTTCCGTGGCCATGATGAATCATCCGAATCAATTAATCATGCATTTTTTTTTTTTTTGGAACTGCTTCGATGAAGAAATGCAAAAGGTTACATAGGCATAGAGACGAAGCAGAAATAACTCTAACCCGCAAATCATCCATACATCTCGAAAGAAACAAACTTCCATCAGCAATTACTTTACTTATAGAGAAGCTAAAATGAAGCAAAATAAACGTAACTGAGTCATAATTTCCCTCAAATTCCCAATTAGGCAGGCCAATAAGTACGTAAAACCATTCAGGAATTATCATATGATTCACATTCAAACCTAGGTTTTCGTAAAATGCAAACTAAAAAACAAATCAAGCATCAACAACTCCAACGGAGTCCTCAATGCCTGCACAAAACATTCACATGCATGCTATAAAACCCAAGCAAAATGAAGTAGAACGCCGGCAATTTCAAGAAAGCATCGGAAGTAAAACCCTAGAGACAAGCATCGCAATACCAAAATCAAAGTCCTCATCGATTTCCCACTCGAGATCATCTTCTTCTTCTTTCTCTCCATCATAATCAGCATCAACAGCGGCCTCGTCGACGAATCGCAACACGCCGGAAGGTTTCTTCTTCGGCGGAACACGGGAGCTCTCTCCGTCCAATGGATTGCTCTTCCTCTTACCGGAGGAAGATGCAGACGATGCCGGAGCTTTTCCNAAGCATCGGAAGTAAAACCCTAGAGACAAGCATCGCAATACCAAAATCAAAGTCCTCGTCGATTTCCCACTCAAGATCATCTTGTTCTTCTTTCTCTCCATCATAATCAGCATCAACAGCGGTTTCGTCGACGAATCGCAACACGCCGGAAGGTTTCTTCTTCGGCGGAACACCGGAGCTCTCTCCGTCCAATTGATTGCTCTTCCTCTTACCGGAGGAAGATGCAGACGATGCCGGAGATTTTCCGGCTATCTGCTTCCCTTTGCCCTTTACCGCCATTGCAGAGCTCGATCGAAGAGAGAGTGATGCTGGGAAAGTTCGAACAAATTTGAGTCCAATAAAATCACTTCAGCTGAAGTGAGAGAAAAATAAAAATAAAAAAATTAGCTTTTGTTCTCAGAATATTTTCGGTGTTATAATAACGCGATAAGACATCAATATCACTATTATAATACTTGAATAATGCGGAATAACTCAGGAGAAATATTCTCCTGCGTTTCCGGTTCGGATCACAGGAAAGCACATATGTTTCCTTAAAGCCACATGTTCGCATATCAGTGGACTCCGAACGCAACTCTACGTTAGGAGTCCTGATAAAATAATTTTTCAGGAGAATACAACGGAGAAGGCGGAGAGAGAGGTCGACACTGAAAAAAAAAAGGAGGAGTCACTCTAAAAATTTCAAAAATAATAAAATATAAAAATATAAAGGTGTATTTTGGCCCATGTTGGCCCAGTGCTTCCAAAATTAAATCCTGCACACGTCTTTTATTATTATTTCTTCCTATGGTTCCGCTGAGCAATTTTAATCTACTATATCGACAGCTAAGGTTTTTAAATCTTTGAAGTTGTCTATCGTCAGACTAGAAGTAGTCGTAGTCCCTCACTCTCGTCATATAAGTTATTGTGATGTTTAGATTTTTATGAAACAACTCTTGTGTTCAGATTTAGGGTTTAAGGTGTGAGTGAGTTTTCTTTTAGTTTTCAAGTAAGCTAACATAGAAGAATGAAAGAAGCCAATGAAAATAGAAAGAGAAAGAGTCAATAAACAANAGCTTTTCCGGCTATCTGCTTCCCTTTGCCCTTTACCGCCATTGCAGAGCTCGATCGAAGAGAGAGTGATGCGGGGAGAGTACGAACAAATTCTGAGTCCAATAAAATCACTTCAGGTGAAGTGAGAGAAAAATAAAAATTAAAAAATTAGTTTGTGTTCTTAGAATATTCCCGGTGTTATAATAACGCGGTAACACATCAATATTACTACTATAATACCTGAATAACGCGGAATAACTCGGGAGAAATATTCTTCTGTGTTACCGGATCAGATCACAGGAAAACACATGTGTTTCCTTGAAGACACGTGTTCGCATATCAGTGGACTTCGAACGTTCCTCTACGTTAGGAGTCCTGATAGAATAATTTTTCAGGAGAGTACAACGGAGAAGGCGGAGAGAGAGGGCACTGAAAAAAAAATGGAGGAGTCACTTTAAAAATTTTAAAAATAATAAAATATAAAAATATAAATGTGTATTTTGGCCCATGTTGGCCCAGTGCTTCCAAAATTAAATCCTGCACACCTCTTCTATTTTTATTTCTTCCTATGGTTCCGCTGAGCATTTTTCATCTACTATATCGATAGCTAAGGTTTTTAAATCTTTGAAGTTGTCTATCGTCAGACTAGAAATAGTCGTAGTCTCTCTCTCTCGTCATATAAGTTATTGTGATGTTTAGATTTTTATGAAACAACTCTTGCATTCAGATTTAGGGTTTAAGGTGTGAACTCGCTCGTGTATTTTTCTTTTAGTTTTCAAGTAAGCTAACATAGAAGAATGAAAGAAGCCAAGGAAAATAGAAAGTGAAAGAGTCAATAGACAACATCCAAGTAAATCGAACTTGTGGGTTCAAGTTGCTTTCAAAAGTTTACTATTTACGATTTTGACTATATTAACTATATCACGAGCGAAATAGTAGAATATTCTCATTAAACCGTCATAATATTACAATACCACAACACTAATAACATCACAATACAACAATATTTTTATCACAATAACACCATAATATTACAATAATAACACTATTATACAACTACACTATTAGCCCCACATTACAACCACTAATAACATCACAATAAAACCAAATTTGTATCACAATAACATCATAATATTACACTAATAACACTATTATACAACCACACTATTAACGTCACAATACGACTACACGAATAAAATCACTATACAACCGCATTTGTATCACAATAACACCATAATACTACATTCATAACACTACCATACAATCACACCATTAAAACAACAATATGAATGCACTGATAATACTACTATACAACTGCATTTGTATGACAATAACATGATACTATTATGTTAATAACACCATAATACAACTACACTTGTATCATTAACACCACAATATTGCACTAATAACACCACTATACAACCACATTATTAACCCCACGTTACAATCACGCTAATAACATCACAATATAATCACAATTGTATCACAACAACATCATAACAGTACACAAATAACACCACGATACAACCACACTATTAACACCACAATACGACTTCATTAATAACATCACTATACAACTACATTTGTATGATGAAAACACCACAATATTACAGTAATAACACCACAATACAATCACATTTATATCACAATAACATCTTAATACTGTAATAATAGTGTCACCATACAAGCACATTATTATTCCAACATTACAACCACACTAATAACATCGCAATATAGCCACATTTGTAGCACAATAACATTATAATACCACACTAATTACGCCACCATGCAACTACACTATTAGCACGACATTATAGCCACACTAATAATACCATCACACAACCACATTTGTATGACAATAACATCATACTATTTCACAAATAACACCGCAATATAACCATATTTGTATCACAATAACACAATAATACTGATATCATCATACAACCACACTATTAACTTCACATTACAATCACACTAATAATACCATGATACTAAACTAATAACACCACCAAACAACGACACTATTAACACCATAAGACAACCACACTAATAACACAACTATATAACTACATTTGTATAACAATAACACCATATTATTACACGAATAACACCACAATACAGTCACATTTTTTATCACAATAACATCATAATACTGCACTAATTACACTAATATACAACCACACTATTAACTCCACACCATAACCACACTAATAACACCACAATACAACAACCTTTGTTTCACAATAACACCATAATACTACACTAATAACATCACCATATAGCCACACTATTAACACCACAAGACGACCACACTAATAACATCATTATACAACAACATTTTTATGAAAATAACACCATACAATTGCACCAATTACACTGCAATACAACTGCATTTGTATCACAATACATCATAATATTGCACTAATAGCACCATTATACAACCACACAATTAACCCAACATTACAATCACACTAATAACACCACAGTACAACCACATTTAGTGTTGTTCTGAAGTAAAATGATTTTACTATGGAAATGATATGACATTCTAAAGGAAATTTTGGTAGTATTATGCAGCTAAGTTTGTGTTATTGAGGCAGTAATATGGTGTTATCATGTGGGTAATTTGGTGTTTTAATTAGGGTTTTCTTTTGATATCCTGATTGTTTAGTGGTGTATAATGAATGTTATTTTGTTTGTTTATTAGGGTTTATATTGATTTATTTTGGTGTTGATTTGTTGTTATTATGGTGGTAATATAGTGTAATTTTGATGTTGAATTGGTTTTTTCATGTATGTTTTTTATGGTGATTTGATTGTGTAGAGGTGCTAATATGGATTTATTATGGTGGTATCTCAGTCATATTTCAGTTGAGCTGTTATTATGGTGATAATGGTTTGATTTTGGTAGTCTTGTGGTGATGATGTTATTGTAAATGCAACTTGATGGTATTTTGTTGCTGATGAGGTGTTATTTCATTTTAATTTAAATAAAAGGATCATTTTGGTGGTAATATGGTGTTATTCTAGTGTTATTGTGATGATATCTACGTTTTATCATGAACATATTTTGTTGTTATTCTGTTATTGATTTGATGTTATTATCTACTTTGTATTTTGATGTTATTAAGGTGGTGATTTGGTTGTATTGTGTGATTTTGTGGTATTGAAGTGGTGTTATTCAGCTATTGTTATCATGGTATTGGTTTGCAATTTGTACTATTGTTATTTTATTGTTGCACTCATGTTTAGGTACTGAAGTGGTTTCACTATAGACGCAGTTGACATTAACAAAATGTCTTTTTTGCATTGTCTTTTTATATAGGTTTTTGAACCTAAGGATGTTCAATTGTAGTTGTCGACCATCTGTAGTAAGACCTGTTTTTGATTTTTTTCAAACATACCCTATTTGAGAAAATTGTGAGCACCCTAGAAGATTTAAATGTACTTCAAATTTTCAATCTGGCTCCATATCCGCAAGGTAATGTCCTAACACTGTACATCATAAATTGTTGGGATGTAGAATAAAGGGTATTCAGGGTGGGCAAGAAGGAATTAAGTTTAAACTCCGGCCAAGTTGTATCACTGATAGGCATGACCAACAAAGGAGAACCAGTCCACTGAGATAAAGCTCCCTCGTGCAGTGTATCTGCGATACAAATATTGAATGACCTAGTGAAGGTTTCATCCGGGGAGTATTTTATGCCCTTTGATGTACTGTTTTTAAAGTTTTATTAGCACACTTATTTTTCACTCGAACAACTTTAGTGTGCCCAAAGAGTTTTACACTTTTTTGTTGAACATGTACATTATTTTTTTCTTTTAATTGATCTGCTGCTGTTTGTGAGTTTCTTATGATCAAGTGAATGTCGTCGTCACAAAATTAAGGTGAAATCATTCATTGGCATATGTTAATGGATTTTTTTTTCAACTCACGGTTAGTATGATGTTTATACAATTTAAAATTTCTTTTTTTTTTTAGTCAAAACAGGTTATGATTTAGTTTTTACACAAAATTTTATGAGCGTACGTCCATAGTTACTCCTGTTGCACGTAAAAATAAATTTACCATTACTTCAATATATTTAAAAATAGTTATTTTACATTATATGAAACCAAGTTCATGATTAAAATTATATCATGTTTTAATCGAGAAATAATATATAATTTCTATATTAATAATAAATTGTAATATTCCATATCTCACAATACATTTACTTATGAAAAATATTATGATCATTTGCATTTTCTTAAGAAATAAGTATAAAATTTTCTTTCATTTAAAACTACTATTTTAATTATGTAGTGCTCATTGAAGCATAAGAATTAGCTAAAATAATTCAAATATTACTAAAGTTAAATTTTGTTGAATTTTAACATCATATCTTATTTGGGCAAGATAAGAACAAAGTTTAAAAAAATATTTGTACAAAATTCAAATATGATTTAAAATAAGTTATAACATATTAACATAGCATTATAAAATTTTGATGCATTACATTACGACTATAATAATTATAGCACAATAAAATATAAAGTTCACACGTTAAATTCCAATCATAAAACATAATGACTATAACACACTTAAATTCAAATTTCATATATTAAACTGCTAACAATAGCACAGTAGAATTGAGTTTACATTATTTATAAAATTGAATTAAAAAATTAAAATAATTAAATGTATTTTACATTCTTATGTATTTACATACCTAACACCTAAATATTCATATTAGCACCACTCAAATCTTTAACATCATGCCAAAAATATTACCATCAATATATTTTTATAAGTTAAATCCTATTAAATGTAAATATAAAATGTTGGGGTTAAATACATAAATATATAAAAATTGTGCGGTGTGGTATGCACATAAATTTCCTTAAATAA
>JXCR01148561.1:181519-194092 GCA_002079205.1 Phalaenopsis hybrid cultivar | reverse complement strand
AAGAGGGGTATTTTGGTAATTAGGGGGTGTTTTAGGGGTAAAAGGCCAAGATGAGTATTTTGGTAGAGTTGAGGTACCAATAATCACCAATAAGCCATGGACCAATGGAACCCTATTTTGGGTCCTCTATGTAGTGGTTCTAGCCAGACCAAAGCCCTAGGGCTAGTAGGTTTAGGGGACCATCTACATGAGTATCTCAAAAGATCAAGGGATCTAGGCTAGAAATTTGAGTTCAGGGTTGTGAGTGATTGTGAGTGTAGAGAATGCCTTAGCTCCAGACCAACACTCAGGGTCAACGCTAAGGTCCAGCAATCCTAAGGGTGACTCATCTTGAGTTTCCCCCACAGTGACCCCACCTACTAAGTGTTTAGAGGTTATGACCAATATGTGGAACTACTTCAAGTTGAGTGGAGAAGGGATTGGAATTTCTAGTGGTGAGGGTTCCATGTCTAGTTTTCTAGGAATAGTCAACTGGGAAGTTTGGAATTTCTAATGGTGAGGGTTCCATGTCTAGTTTTCTAAGAATAGTCAATAGAAAATTGTAGAATTTCTAATGGTGAGAGTTCCTTGTCTAGTTTTCTAAGAATAGTCAATAAGAAAATAAGTGTAGAGTTTCTGATGGTGAGGGTTCCTTGTTTAGTTTTCTAAGAATAGTCAATAGAAAAGTCAATGGCTAGACCCTAGGCTACTAAAGAGGAAAAACTAAACCTCAACCAAAATTGAGGTCAACATGATCCAAATGTGGCCAGATCAAATATCTTTAGTTGCTCATAAGGATTTATATACTTAGATAAGACTAAATTCCTTTAGCATTGGGTTAATTAATGTAGGGTAGGTTGAGTATGGTATTTCTAATGATTTAGTTGAATTGTTGAGTTCAGAGACATAACTTGGTGGATCACCAATAACTTTAGTGGGTGATTTTTTGGAACAAAGCATACTAATTTTAGTTGTCTTCCAAAATATCCAAAAGATACCAAGAGTGTACGGGGCACAAACCTAAATAATCTTTAAGACATTTTGAACCATTTTGAGTTTTTTTGGACTTATTATGTTGTTCAATTAAACATCTAAAGTTAGATTTAAATTCAATAGATTAGTCTACCCTGTGCTCAATGAACTTTAATGTTTTTTTTATCCATTGAGCGGGGCTCTTAAACATTCACTTGATGTTTTATTCAAGAGTTATATAAGTGGATGCCTTTAAGGGCGAGCTCAAGTCATTAAGGAACTTGGCCTCACAATTATGGCTGGGCTTGTAGAGTTCTAAAGTTTTTCATGCTTAATTAAGTTTCTATTTTCTAACTTCATTAGATAACTTTAAATCAGCTCCAACTTACTATTAAGCCCTTCAGTTAAATTTTGAAGTTAAATTTGTAATAATCAAAATGTCACATTTAGTGGAATTTAATTCTTTTGGAAAGGTTACATTAATCACCAATTAATAGGCTTTAAATTTGTAAGTTATTATCTTCTTAGCTCAAGCCCACTACCTTAGGATCTTCCAATTAGGTTAACTTCCAAGTCACAATAATTCATAAAAATTGCAATTTTACCTTTATTGTAAAAAAGTGACAGATTCATTTCTACATCTTAACACTTCATGCTTCAAACATCCAATAGGATCCATTATGATCAAAACTACCCATTTACCCTTTAAGTTAACGTAAAGCTTAATTAGGGCATCAAAATCCCAAAATTATCATTTTTCCCTTAGAGCTTCCCACCTCATAACTCATTAACTTGAATTCAAATGACTTTGAAATTTTTGTGGCACCACAGTCGTGAGTCAAGTAAAAAATTAAAGGTGAAATTAAGATTTTATTTAATTTTTCATAATTATTTTAGCTCAAAAATGAACTTTTTTATCTTAATTAATTTGATTAATCAAAATAAAATTGTTGTTCTTAGGAAAATTACTGAAGGTTCTTTTAGGACAAAATTACCAAATTTCATGATTTTTTGAGTTATATTTTAATGATAATAATTGTTTGTTGATTTTAGTGATTATTTAAATATTAGAAATACCATACTCAACCTACCCTACATTAATTTCAAAAATTACTTTTTATATGTTTTTTTAGTCTATCTGAATTTAGAGAACTCAGAGAAACAAACTTTTCATTTTTATGGTTTTTATATTATTTATTATAATTACTTTAAAGAAGAAAATCCATTTATCATAAACAATAGGTTTTGATATGCAATACATTTCAAATTCATTTCATATTTTTACAAAGCCTTAAAATCATCATTATTTTCACCGTGAATCAATCTTTATAATTTTTTAAATTATATTTTATTTACTAAAATTTTTTATGGGTATTAATGACTTGATTAGCTAAGATAATGCACATAATAATGTAAACCCATCTTACATTTTTTCTAGAGTCCTCTGATGATAGGGAACCTAGCAAAATAAGTTTCATATTTTTTGGATTTATGTTTTAATTTATATAATTATTAAAAGAACAATGGGTGACATAACATTGAAAATTAGGGTTTTTAGAGTTACATATGTTCTTTAAGTTTGAAAAAATCAAAGAACACTTCTAACCATTTGCAAAACAAACCCACAAAATTTTAATTCAAGGTGATTAAGATTTAAATAAATATAATTAAAATATGCTCTAAAGTCTTTAGTTAATTAAAAATAAAATACATGACAAATCATTTTTATTTTGAGTCAATAATTTTTCCTTTATTCACTGAACAACAGTGTATTTTTATTTTATTTGAATAATTTTTCTATGCAAGGTTATGCTTTTTTGAAGTTTTTGAATTAATTTAAATAAAAAATACCTTAATTTTCTACTTATCCACACGGAGGCCTAGTCATCCTTGGCAGCTTAAAAAATCCACGCGGCCTGCTTTGATTCAGTACCACCATTCGTGTCAGTTGCAATGCATCCCAAGCTTTATGAATAGATCTCTCGTCTGAATCGTCCTCCATCATTGGATAAATACACACGTGAATGGACGAAATCCTTTCATCGTCCCAATCTAACCTACATCTATAGCAGTTCACATTAAAATGCATCAATCACACATGATATTCAACCAAATCACATGGGATTTGTACCTATAACTTCGTCTAGTTTAGATGAAAATATCCATATGGTAACATACATTTGAAAATGAACTTCTCTTAACAATTAATGAAACTGAGATCATTTTTTAGGTTAGTGAGCTATACCTTTACGCAAGAGGTGACACCTCGATTGGGTTGGTTGTAGACATTCCTTGTGACCTTGCAAAGATCCTCCAATTATCAATTTGAACCTAGGTTGAGTTCAGGCAAGAGTTAGATCGAGTGGTGATTCGGGTTTTGTCTATAAGTGGGTTAAAGTGCTGGGTTAAAGTGCTTGAAAGGATGGGGCTTCTACAGGGAACTTCCTTGTTTAGTCAGGGAAGATGAAAGAATTATCAATTTGAAGTTTGGTGGGGTAACGGAAATAGGCTCTAGATTTCAGTGTTTAAATTAAGCTTGGATAGTGGATTAGAATGGCTGAGAGTGGTGGGGTTCAACTCAGTAAGGCTTGAAGAAGCTTTGTGAGCAATTTGTGAGGGTCTCCCTAAATAATTGGTATCACTCTCCCCATGGCTTTGGGAGGGATGGTTTAAATAGAGGAGGAATTAAGGCTGGATTGTCCAAGCTTGGGGGTGAATAAGGAACCTTAGGTGGAGGGTTGAACGTCGCAATTCACCAATGGGAGTGAGCCACATTGGATGGGTGAGATTGGGTTTAAGCTAAACATGACCTTCTTAGTCTTGGGTTTTCCAACAACTAAGCTAGCTAGCCAAGCTAGAGAAGGTGGCTAGTTGGCTCAGGGAAGGTCAGAAAAGGTCAGAGAGGGTTTATTTGTTGTTACCTTAAAGGTTTGATAGTTGATGGAATGTAACAAAAAGCTTAGTCAAGTTTGGGGGCAAGCTTCCTTGATTTGGATGACCCTTGCTCCATGGCTCAAATTTTGGGTCTTAGGTCATTTGATTATCATCCCAGGTGGTAAATCAAGCCAGGAGATGGTTAAGCTTTGTCAATGCAAAAGATTTGGGTTAAATTTGGCCTTAGGTTCAAAATTATTTAAAGGGTTCACATGGCCCATGGGGATGTCATGAAGTGTTTAGGATATGAAATTAGGAAAATTGAATTAAACTCATGGCTCAATTAGATATGATTTTGATGTTGGGCCAAATTGGGGCATTTGGTTTGGACTTGGATTTAAATTTTGCTAGAGTTTGGATTTAGGTCAATTGATGGTTCAATTTGGATTAGAAGATTGTCATGAGGCATTTGGGTGTTAATTGGGTGGAAGTTGAGAGGCTATGAAGTTCAATTTGGTGAAATTTACATTCCTGGGCAAAATTGGGCATTTTGATTTGGGTTGGATTTAGGTTAGGTTTTAATTTGGGTCTAGCCAAATTGAGGGCTCAAATTGGTTAAAGGGAATGTTATGAAGAGTTTAGCATTCAAAATTGTGGAAATTGAGTTTTTTATAGGATTCAATTTGATGGAATTTGAAGGTGTAGTCAAATTAGAGATTTTGGCCCAAAGTTAAAGTTAAGGTGCGAAGATTGGTTCAATTGGGCTCCAAATTGATGCTGACTGAAATTAAACATGTTAATGATTGATTTAGGTTTGAAATCGAGTGAGATTGAAGTAAATTTGGTGGAAATTGGGCGATTAGGGGTAAAATTAAGATTTTGGTAGAAACTGGTAAATTTGGTCAAATTGGACCAGATGGGTGGATAAGATCAATTTAGAAGAGGGGTATGATTTGGGATGTTTTGGAATTTTTTGGACATGAAAGGTATTTATGGTAATTTTAGCAATTATATGGGTGTTCTGTGAATTTTGTGATTTTTGGAGTGTTTTGGGTAATTTGCGTGGTTTGAAATGGCTTGAGATGATTTTTTAGGAGAAATTGATAGTTTGGATAATTTTGGTAAAATTAGGGTTTCGGGGGTATTTTGGTAATCTTGAAAAATTTTGGGAGAAAAAGGTCAAAATTGATGTTTAGGATAAAATTGAGGTTCATTGAGGAGGCTAGTCACAAAATTCCCCCTCTATGAGCCATAAAACAAAAGGAATCCTCCTTATAGATTGTCCATGTTTTTGGTCCTTGCCACCCTAGCCTATGGTTATGGGTTTAANTCTCAAGTGACTATTTGTTTTCCCTTATCAATTGGAGTTGTTCTTAGGAGTAATACCTTCCCGCTTCTTAGATTCACATCTTTGATCTTTTCTTCTTCTTCTTGTGATGTTGTTGGTAAAACTTCCTATGTCTGATCTACATCAAAGAAATCCAAGTTGATGGCAAGTGGTGTACTGTGGTACTCAAGGACTGCTTCCTCACTTCCGGTGCTATTATAGTCGGTGTTGTCGATATCTTTTTTGTTCTCATTGGCATGTTCATTGGGCTTAAATATGATTTGAGGATCGGTTTGGGAATCAAGATCAGAGTTAAATTGGCCAAAGTCAGTTACGTTATCACCAAAGACAATTAGAACGTAGTCAAAATCATAATCATTATAATAAAAAGACCTTAGTAGGGCAAAGAGATAATCATACATGGTCAGGGTTTGAGGATTTTCTTCCCATAATCTGAGACAACCAATCTAATAGAGGCTGCCTCTATTCTACAGCCTGTGCTATCAGTCATCATGATGACATTCTTCTTATTCACTGACTTTGGTGATTTTTTTGGTGAAATCTATAACTCAGACTGGGTAGGCTGTAGACTCTTGATGGCTAATTGCGTTGAAACGGTCAGAATGTGGTCCAGTATCTTCTTGGATGATTTGCTTCAAATTGTGCTCCATCCATCTTCCTCTGAATACAGATCTAACAGAGTGATTGGCTCAGCCAAAATCATATTTATAGAACATCTTTCAAGTTCTTTTAAATATTAATTTGAGATTTTTATATTTCCTTTTTAAAGATTTCTATCAAGCCACTTCTTAAAACCAATACAACCCTCTATTGTGTGTCCTAACCTCCTGTGATAGGGACAGAAATTAGGATGATCCTTCTAGTCAACTTCCTCTAGTTTCATTGGCTCTGGAAATCTAAACTCGGGCTTCTTCATCAAATTTCTGAACATCTTCGGCACAACTTTATCTTTGAAAGGATACACTTTATTCATCCGATCTGAAAAAGTTGGACATCATCTACTATCTGCCTAGTACAGTCCTCTCTAGTATCACTACTGGCTAGACTGGCGATACTGCTGCGTCTGCTGCTGCTGCTAAGGCTGAAAATGTTGTGATAACTCTTGGGAACACTGATGAGAAAGCTCAGTCTTAATCCTCATTGGTTGTTTCCCTTTATCAACTATCACTACTATTCAAGACTTTTTCTTGAATACTCTAGCTGATCTAGACTCGTCAACCTTTTCTTGGGACTCCATGTTCTTGACTTCTTTTGGTAAACTACTAGCCTTGCTTAGTAGTTTCTCGAAGGACTTGATGCTGAGTCCCTCAAGCATGAAAGCTACCGGTCTATGAATGCTTTTGAGCAAAATCTCAATTGCATGTTGTTCTTATAGCTGAGGCTTGCATTTCATGCTTAGGTTTCTCCACCTCAAGATATAATCTACCAAAGTCTTGTTAGGCTTTTGCCTTTCTACTACAAGATCTCCAATAGTAACATGAAGTTGTGCTCTAGCAATTCTCTTCACAAACAAGTGCCTAAACTCAGAAAATGTCTTTATTGATCCGTTCGGCAACTAGACATACCAATCAATTGCTATCTCTATAACCTGCTAACAAACTTACAAAAGATCAAGGATTCACTACCTCTGGTATTGCAACAATTGTCTAGGAAATGCTATTGGCTGGCGGGGATTTTAGGTCCCAACAAACGTCTTAAAGTTTGATGACACAAAACCCTTAGGGTAGAGCACAACATGAAACTCTTCCGTGTAAGTTCTACCCTTTGAAATTGATGCACCACCCCTAGATTAGGCAAAGGCCTCTCAAACTTGCTATTCGAGCATCTGCTTGATATCTTTCTCTTGTATTTTACTCTGGGTAGAATCTTTCTTTTGCTGGTCATCTCTGTTGGCAGAGGAAACTTCTCTCTTTTCATCATGAATGTTTATAATCTCATACTAACTGCCCTCTGACAAAGCTATTTGCTGTGATTGTGATTGTCCATGCATTTTAGCCATGTCGGTCATCGAGCCAGACATTTCCTCCATCCGTTCCTTCATTTGGCTGATCTGCTTGTCTCTTAGCAAAACAACCCTATGTAAATCATTGATGGTGTTCCCTACCATAAGTGATTAGGCTTCACGCAGAAACATAGCTGCTCTAGTCCTGATGATATTAATATCCATAAAGTCCTCATCAATGTAATCATTAAAATTGAAATCTTCATCATCCATAGCTACTTCATGCTCTTTGGCTAACTCGCAAATCTCGAACATGAGCTTTTCATCTTTTTCTTCAATAATCCTTTCCTCAATTATCTTGAGATCCAGAGGACTCTCTTGAACATCCTCCCTCTTAACAGGAAACCCTTCTATGTAAAAGTCGGTGTCGGCACTATTTTTGGTATGGAGTTTGCCCGTAAGAAGCTGTCGGTCATCGGAATTGAAATTCCGATGCTCGCTTCGGAAGGACGTTAAAAAAGTTGGGTTTTGAAAAAGATGAAGTCAAACTGACTTCATAATTTTCATAGTTTAGATGAAAGAGCGCTTTACCTCAAATCCTAACTGACTCCATAATTTTCATAGTTTAGATGAAAGAGCGCTTTACCTCAAATTTTGTATCTATTTTGCCTGCTTCGGAAGGACGTTTAAAAATTTTAGTTTTGAAAAAGATGAAGTCAAATTGATCTTGCCCGCTTCGGAAGGACGTTTAAAAAGTTGGGTTTTGAAAAAGATGAAGTCAAACTGACTCCTNAACTGTTGTCTCGTGGCCATTTGAGTGTTGGGGCACAGACATAATAGGTCTGATAGACCCTCCATCCTCTAAGGGACATTGATTCATTCTTTGCTACAGATTACTTTTTCAAATGGGCAGGGGTAGTGCCGTTACGAGAGGTTACAGCACAACATGTTCTGCAATTTTTTAAGACCAATATAGTCTACCGTTTCGGAGTTCCGCGCAGAGTAATTTCTGACAATGGGAGAGCCTTCAAGAGCATGAAGATCAACAAATTTGTCAAACGATATGTGATAGATTGGAGATACTCAGCAATTTACTATCCCAGAGTAAATGAATTAGTTGAGGCTTTCAACAAAACACTGGTGAAAATATTAAAGAAGACACTGGATGAAATTAAAAGAGATTGGCATAACAGACTACTAGAAGCTTTATGGGCCTACCGGAAGACGTTCAGAACTCCCACACAATGTACAACCTATGCGCTCGTGTACGGGTCTGAGGCCGTACTACCGCTAGAAGTTCAGACACCATCTCTCAGAGTCACCATCGCTAACCAAATCTCTATAAAAGAAAGTGTAAAACTCAAACTTGAAGAATTGGAAAGTCTCGAGGGAAAATCACTAGAAGTACAACAGCATTTGGAACTCTACCAAGCAAGGATGGTGCAAGCACATGACAAATTGGTGCACCCGAGGGAATTTAAAGTCAGTGACCTCGTTCTCACTCTCAAAATACCTATTCTTACACATCGTAAAATAGGTAGAAGATTTGAACCAACTTTGGAGGGACCATTTGTCATCGAAAAAGTCTACTTTTGAGGAGCCTAGCAACTGGTGGATTCCTAGGGTGAAAGACCCATGTTGTCGATCAATGGTCACTACTTGAAGATATACTACCCGACTCGATGCCGCTTGAAATCAACATTCACTTTTTAAAATTTTGAATTTTCTGGGGTTATTTATTTGGTCAAACATCTATGACTGGGTCCAAAATTTTTATAATAAATTAACTTCAATAAAATAATTTTTTTTAAATTGCTCATTTTATTTTTCTGTTTCTAATTTCTAAATCTAATTAAATTAAATAAAATTGAATGAATAAAATTTTCAAATTATCAGAATTATTGATGCTTCATTTTTCTATTCTTGTTCATGTTGGATGTCAGCGCACTAATGTTTTTTCTGTCTTCTGCAGAAGAAATGTCGGAGCATAAACTGATTTTTTCCTTCAAAGATGGCTTAAATCTCACACTATATAAGGAAAGGGCTGTTCAGTGTGGCGTCATAGACCTTGATTTTGACTTTGGTTGTGTTGATGTGAATTATGAGGGTCCCCTGATGGACATTGTAAGCCAACGGGAAAAAGAAGGATTACCGTCTCTACTAAAGATTGGAGCTGAAGACGAGTCCTTGCGGAAGAGGAAAAAGATGATCACTCAACAATACCCAATGGAGGGAACCAACCATCGACAGTCCCTGATAATTGCATCAACGGGGGATTTAATAGGTGCCGATGATGATAAAGTGCCTGACGCACCACTTCGAAGAACACAACGTCGCAACGCCAACCGACTTAAACACAGAGCCTTTCAACGGGAGGAAAGAAGACAACAAAGAGAAGCAGCTAGATTACTTACCCCAATTCCTGAGGGGAGGATTTAAGAACCACCTATAAAAGAACCCTCTTTCAGTCTACCAGGTACAGAGGATGAGTGGAGTCGGCCGCAATGTCGATGCAGACAGAGATGCCACATGAGTCCTATAGGGGTTGTCCAATGTGTAATGCAGAGCTGCCCACAGGAGCATCTACCGGACAAACATTTGTAGAATGCCTAAGATGCAATGTTCTACACTTGGATTGCTACAGTTCAGTGCAAGAATTCACAGCCGCCAGAGTAAGAGGTCATAAGGCAGCACATACAGACATTGAGTCATATATTACGCTACTTGTAGATACAGAGTAGACACTGGTCGTTGAAGAGGTTGAGACAAGAAGGCCATCTCGACAATTTGATGATATTCCTACATCTTAGATGGACAGAATGTGCAGAGTAAAGCCAAGAGAATTTGAATTCTATGAAGAGGTCTTGGGCAAAGTCATTAATATATTGGAGGGCCTGACGCTATATACTGGAGTCGCCTCAGAGAATGATGAGAGGAGGATTTTGGACTATGTATTTGATATGCAAGCCAGAGGTCAGGCTAGTCTACTGAGGCCAAGAACATATGCGGAACCACAAAAGTGGATGCGCGAGAAAGGTAGGATAACCATTCAATATGGTTGTTGCTACAATTATGTTGAAGAGAGATAAGGGAACCCCTTGGTATCTTAAGATACAATGAGGTGGATCCAATGCTTTATATGATAAAGAGAATGGTTAAAATATTACTTTGATGGAGTATATTGCTGCCATACTGCATCCCAAATAGTTGCATCATCAATATTTATGACGAAGGGAGTAGCATTCCTCCTCATATTAACCATCATGATTTTGTTAGACCCTTTAGCACAGTGTCTTTCATCAGTAAAAGCAATATATGTCGGCACTATTTTTGGTGCGGGGTTTGCCCTTAAGAAGCTGTCGGTCATCGGAATTGAAATCCCGTTGTCCGCTTCAGAATNACGCCAGATAAGGGTATGTTGAAGTTCTCATACCACCTGACAGAGCCGTGCACCAACAATGAAGCAGAATATAAAGCCTTAATCACCGGATTGGAATTAGCAATTTAAATGGATATATCAAACATTGTCATTTATGGTGACTCTCAACTTGTCATCCAGCACGTCGCCGGACAATACAAAATTTTGAAACCACAACTAGCAGAGTGCCATCAGTACACAATGAAGCTCCTGGAGCAGATTCTTGAAGTGACTTTCTACAGGATTCCTCGGGGAGATAATGCCCATGCCAACGCTCTAGAAAAACTCGCTAAGGAAATGTCGTGTCCCTCGAAGGATGCCATCAAAGTCACGATGCAAGGAAGATGAGTCTTGTCTCAAAATGACTTTCAAACTCTACACAAACTTGGAAAAGAAGAAACAATAAATACAGTTGCAGAATCCAGCGAAGATTGGCACAAGCCATTAATAGAATATTTGCATACTAGAAAGCTGCTAGAAGACAAGTTTGAGGAGCACCACATCACAAGAAGGGTCATGTCTTACGGCCTGGTGGGAAATGTTCTTTACAGAAGATCGTTCGACCAAATGTGGCTATAGTGTTTGAGCAGAGCCGAAGCACAGAATATTGTCAAAGAGGTACATGCCAGATTGTGTGACGCTCACCAGTCGGGACCAAAAAAGAAGATGAAGATCAAAATACTCATATATTATTGGTCAGCCAGAAGATGTCACCAATGTCAAGTGCATGGGGTGGTCTTACACCAGCCTCCGAATGTGCTACACCCAACTGTTGCCTCGTGGTCATTCGAGTGTTGGGGCACAGACATAATAGGTCTGATAGACCCTTCATCTTCTAAAGGACACATGTTTTTACTTGCCGCTACAGAGTACTGTCGGCACTATTTTTGGTATAGGGTTTGCCCGTAAGAAGCTGTCGGTCATCAGAATTGAAATCCTATTGCCCGCTTCAGAAGGACGTTAGATGAAGTCAAACTGACCCCATAATTTTCATAGTTTAAATAAAAGAGCGCTTTACCTCAAATCAAGAAGCTGTCGGTCATCGGAATTGAAATCCCGTTGCCCGCTTCGGAAGGACGTTGAAAAAAGAATTGAAATCCCGTTGCCCGCTTCGGAAGGACATTAAAAAAAATTTTAATTTTGAAAAAAAATGAAGTCAAATGACTCCATAATTTTCATAGTTTAAATGAAAGAGCACTTTACCTCAAATCCTGTATCTATCCCGGACTCCATAATTTTCATAGTTTAGATGAGAGGCGCTTTACCTCAAATCTATCTATCCCAAGAAGTGAGGGTGAGGCTCGATCAAATAAACTAAAGAAAGTTATGACATCCGTTTGGTCTGTGAAACAATTGGGTGAGGCTCGATCAAATAAACTAAAGAAAGTTATGACATCCGTTTGGTCTGCGAAACCAAAGGTGAGGCTTGATCAAATAAACTAAAGAAAGTTATGACATCCGTTTGGTCTGCGAAACCAATATATTGGCCGTCAAGTTCTGCTATTTAANATGTAATTAACTATAGGGGCTAGCCCTTATAGGAAGCTTTTCCCGAACCCAACATAATATAAACCCTATTTAATTCCTTATACTGAATAGGGGAATTTGTCGGCCAATACATTGGTTTCACAGATCAAACTTCTTTAGTTTATTTGATCGCGGCCAATACATTGGTTTCGCAGACCAAACGGATGTCATAACTTTCTTTAGTTTATTTGACCGAGCCTCACCCTCTCTTAGGGATAGATACAGGATTTGAGGTAAAGTGCTCTTTCATCTAAACTATGAAAATTATGAGGTTGGTTTCGCAGACCAAACGGATGTCATAACTTTCTTTAGTTTATTTGATCGAACCTCACTCTCAATTCTTGCATTCATCCTTCATGTCATAACTTTCTCTAGTTTATTTGATCAAACCTCACCCTCAATTCCTACATTCATCCTTCGGGATAGATACAGGATTTGAGGTAAACACTCTTTCATTTAAACTATGAAAATTATGGGGTCAGTTTGACTTCATCTTTTTCAAAACTAAACTTT
>JXCR01148561.1:154446-181511 GCA_002079205.1 Phalaenopsis hybrid cultivar | reverse complement strand
CACTTCTTAGTCCAATATCTTTGAAATGTCCTTACCATTTGAACTCTTTGAAGGTAATTTTTTTTGACTTTTATTGAGAGTATTCATAGGTAACTTCAGTTATCAATGATGTAATTAACTATAGGGGCTTTCCTTATAGGAAGCTTTTCCCGAACCCAGCATAATATAAACCCTATTTAATTCTTTATATTAAGNCTTGCCCTTATAGGAAGCTTTTCCCGAACCCAGCATAATATAAACCCTATTTAATTCCTTATATTAAATAGCAGAACTCGGTCAACCCATTGGTTTCGCAGACCAAACGATGTCATAACTTTCTTTAGTTTATTTGATCGAGCCTCACTCTCAATTCTTGCTCCTTCGGGATAGATATAAAATTTGAGGTAAAGACTCTTTCATTTAAACTATGAAAATTATGGGGTCAGTTTGACTTCATCTTTTTCAAAAATAATTTTTCATTTAAACTATGAAAATTATGGGGTCAGTTTGACTTCATCTTTTTCAAAAATAAAAAAAAATTTTAAAACGTCCTTCCGAAGCGGGCGACGGGANGGATGTCAATTCCGATGACCGACAGCTTCTTACGGGCAAACCCCACACCAAACAAAAATAGTGCCGACAGCTACGTACCATCTAAGGCATCTATCCCAATCTTGATTTTGTCAGGATGTCCACGTGTCCCTCCCCTTCCTAGTTCCTGCTTTGTTAAAGGCAAGGAAATAAAGGAGTGGGAGGAAAAGCGTCGTACCCCCTTAGCTTTGAGCTGTGAGCCTAGGCCCCCCATCCTACCATCAAGTAAGATGAAGACCGAAGCTGTATCGAACTTTGTGTCCGAGCCAGACGAGGCATTGCCCATGAGCGGTTCAAGGAGCTTGCTTGGATGCAACCAGAAGGATGCTGACGAGGAGATACTTCTACTACCCTCAGCGGGCATGATCCCTCGTTTTTCCAGGCTCTTCTTGTCGGATGAGGTGTTGACAATTAACCCCATACCACAAGGTCCTCATAGAAAGCTGAGGATTGCATGTGCCTCCGCCTTTGAAGAGATGAAAACCATCTATGTACCTTAGAGACCTCTAAGAAGAAATGCATTTTATTTTATAAGGTTGTTCCTCATGTATAAAATATTGATGTAATGCTTTCAAATAATGAAAATAAAGAAGCAGAGGATATTCCTCTTTCTTACTATTGCTCTCCTCTCATCTATAAAATGCTTGATGTTGGTTTGTTGCCCAATAGGTGGTATGCTCACCAAGCCAAGTTGTGTAAGACTATGTGGCACCCGTAGGGGAAAGATCAGGACTAGGCTGTGTTAGATGGCCTGATAAAGTCAGATTCCTCTTAGCCTCATGTAGAATGATTTCTACACATAAAGGCATTTATATCCTCACATCTACTGATGAGGGGGTCGAAGTTAAAGTTGCCTCTCCCAAGCTTGAGGATAGTGTCTCTTTGACAGTCGATGAGTTGATTGAGATCAACTTTTGTATGGTTAATGATCCTCATTCGACTTATATTAGCAAGCTCTTATCCGATTATATGGCTGTTAAAATTTTATAAATCTTGAAAGAGTTTCATGATTGTCTTGCCTGGAGTTATGTCAAGATGCCCGGTCTAACTCTAGAAGTGGTCGTACATCGTTCAACCATCAACACTGGCGCTATTCTTGTGAAGCAAACACCTCAAAGGATGCAGTCCGAGATAGAGTAAAAAGTCATTGCATAGACCAAAAAGCTCATCAAAGGGGCTGTTTTGGGGTGGTCTCCTACCATACATGGCTCGCAAACGTCGTACCCGTTTGAAAGAATAACATACAAATACAAGTTTGCATCGACTTTTGGGATTTGAATAAGGTATTCCCGAAAGATGATTTCCCTTTGTCGATTTCGTCGATGTCACCTCTTCTCATGCGACATTTTTCTTCATGGACTGCTTATATGCTTATAATTAAAATCAGATGATCCTAGATGAGGAACAACATACGACATTTTGTACTCTAATCGACATAATTTGCTATTGGGTCATGCCCTCGGGATTACAGAATACCGGGGCAACCTATCAGCATGCTATGACACGTTTCTTTGATGGCTTGCTACATCATCAGGTTGAGTGTTATAGCGACGATGTGGTAATTAAGATTCTTTTTGAGGATAATCTTCTTTCAGACTTGAGGACTGTTTTTGAATTCCTTAGAATCTGAAGATGAACTTGTTGAAATGTGTCTTTGGCGTATCTTTCTGGAAGTTTTTAGGTTTCATTTTATGTCATAGGGGCATTGAGATTGATCCCAACAAGATTAAATCCATCATGGAAATGAAGCCTCCTAAAATTTTGACGCAATTGTGTTGCCTTCAGAGGAAGCTTGCCTTTATTAGGAGATTCATTTTGAACATTTCTGGTCGATGTCAGACCTTTTTTGCTCTGACCAAGAAATATGTATGTTTCCATTGGGACGAGGCATGTTAGCATGCTTTTGATGATATCAAATGCTACTTATTGAATCCTCAATTATTAGCAGTTCAAGTCCTAGATATCACCACTCTTGATGAGTCGATAGGAGCTTTTCTAGCCCAAAAAAGGAGGGGAAAGAGAACGCTCTGTGCTATCTTAGTTAGTGTTTCATCCCCGCTGAAATGAAATATCCGCTAATTTAAAAACATTGCTTGATGTTGATATTCTCAGTCCAAAAGTTGAGACACTATGAAATATCCACTAATTGACTTCTTATTATTATTATTCTTCTTATAGATTCTTTGTTCAAGGATTAAAAAAGTTCATCCTCTATGGCATGAGANAACGGGATTTCAATTTCGATGACCGACAGCTTCTTACGGGCAAACCCCACACCAAAAAATAGTGCCGACACAAGGGTAGAATTTATGACAGTGGTAATGCTATCAACACTTTTGAGCTAGAATCTAATTAATGAGTTGGAGGCACTTTAACCACTTTCTAGAACTGACAGACATATTTGTATCCTTCAAGATTTCTTTTTTCATTTAGGGTGAGACTGCACATCTCACTCAATTGAGTAACTCAGTGATAGTACACCCATCCTTGCAAGCTAATCTCTCAAACACTGTATAAACTTTGGTGATGGGAGTGGGCCTCTCCTTCACCTTACCATGATCCTGTGATAATGGTAGAGCGGCGATTATCCTATAGATGCTCTCATCTCCAGTGGTATTCATTAATGTATGAAACCTTCTTCCTCATAGAAGAGGATCAATCTCAGGCAATTGGAGTTCCTCCTAGGGAGAAATCTCATCAACAAAGACTATCGTTCTAGCTTGGGCACTGGCAGCCCTCTGATTCTTTTAGCTTCGATTTCTTCTTTGCGACTTAGTTGGCGGCTTAACCCCTAAACTGGAACTGAATTCTAATACTGATGGCAGAGTGGTAAACCCATCAAATGAATCTTCATCAATCAAAATTTCTTTTCCTTTAACAGACGGTATGTTTGGTACAGTAACAATGAATCCAAAAACAGTAGGTGTGACAACTCTTCAGTGGGCGAATGGGGGACAACAAACTTAACGGGTGTCGGTGTGGTAGCCATTTTCAGCTTCTTCTAAGAAGGGAAGTGTTAGGGAAATCTCAAATCAAACTCAATAGATGTCTCTTAAGTTTATATAGCAGCAATCTTCATGACGATGAACGGGGCCTTACCAAGCACAACCTCAAACTCATCAAATCCAGCTCCAAACTTAATTGTTGGTGCAATTTTGCGAGTGTCGCTGCTGGTGGAAAGGTTGTAGGAGAAGGTGAGAGTAGGAAACACCATTGTATTAGCTTCAAAGAAAAGTTCTGAGGGTAGTATCAGCCATAACTTTTTAATTTCAGTGCAAACACTAAAAATTAACAAAGGTTGTTATGTGGACTGGGTACATCCTTTCTTATTTTCATCTTAGAATTTATTGTTTATTTGTGATTATAATGTTAAAGATTTTTGCTTAAAATTAAACAAGGGTGAAGAGACATAATTAATTGGCTTTATTAAAAAAAAAGCAAACCAAACATGAAAGATACGGGAGAGAAGTGAAGTTTAGGGCCCAGTGCGGGACCAACTTCACAATGCACATCGCCCATACATAACTAGTCCCAAACAAACCTATTGGGGGTTCCACATAAAAGATAAAGTCTTAAAGGACTCCTGAATCTATCTGTTTAAAGTGATTAAACAGATGGTCACATAATCTAAAAGAGTTGACTGTACTTGACCAAGAAATAAATGATCAAAGCATGCCAACGAAAGAAGGGCAATCTAGCCCAAGACGGACATGGACACATACCGATGTATTAAGACAACTATTTCTGATCATAATGGAGATAGAGAGTCACTGTATACTCCCCAACGGAGTCACTAAATTAGGAAGAAGATATCTTTAATTTAATGTAATATATATTATTTTTGGAAAGTAAAATTTTAATTTAAAAAATACAAGACCAAACTTATCCGATATAAACAACATTTTAAATAAATGAGCATAACTCCAAAAGTGATACATCTATCTTAAAGAATAGAAATATTACTTACTAGTGCGGCTCGATTAAATAAACTAAAGAATTTATGACATGCATTTTAGTCTATGAAAACCATTTATGTCGACCGAAAAATTCCTCAATCTAATATAAAAGATTTGATAGGGTTTATATTAAACTGTTCTTAAATTTTCTTATAAGAGCAAGGCTCTACAGCTAATTACATATCAATTGACCAAAGTCACTTAAGAAAACTCCCAATTTAGATCCGAAAATATTGTCTTCAAGAATTTTAAAGGATAGGACTTTTCAAAGATCGGACCAAGGAGTGTCAAATAGGAAAGGCTCAGATTTGGAGCGCTGTTATGGAATCCAAAGGAAGAAAATAAGGGGCTGTCATAGATCCTTAAGAGAACTTCAATGACTTCCCAAGGTATCCTATGGTTTTGCTTTAGTTTTGAGAAAAAAATTATTGAGTGTTTCATCCTACCAATTATTATTATTTAGGGCTTACATTTGTATGACACAATCATATAAAAAGCCTAGAAGATAAGAGGATTTATGATGTAACAAACAATAACCTCGGAATCCTAAAAAGAGTTAGGGCTTAAATTGCATAACATGATTGTGCAAATGTCTACATATAAAGTGAGGATTTATATTGCACTAGGAAAACAACCTTAAGAACCTATGGCTTGTTTAATTCTAAAGAGGAGATTATTGTTGTAGATTCACTTGTGCTTGTAGAATGTTGCCCTCGTAGTTAGTTCCAAGCTCTTTGGTGAAGTAGCAGTCCTAAAGTCAGAGGTTCAAAAGGTTTAAATGACGATTATGTTCAGTCACAATGAGGGGGTTTAAAGTTAATTAGAGCAACATTGATTAGGATCCCACGACTCCCTCGTTCTGGTACCACTATTTTCTTTTGAATTTACATAGCTTAATGAGTTGTTAAGCTCATTTAAACTGAGGTGATCTCGTTAGCAACCATATATTACCTCATCCGACGGACTCCCGTAAATTTAAAAAGAAGTTTTATGTTTAACTTTATTTCAAAGGTTTTATGATTACCTTTGAAAGTGTTTAATTTAATTTTGAAAATTGTTTAAATTTTTAGTTTTGAAAAGTTTTCATTTAGCAACCAAGCATGCATGGTATGTTGAAGCAGTAGTAAATCACAGTAAATGGAATAACAGAAAGTAAATAAAACTGTAAAGGTGTACCTGTCAACTTCTCGCTGCTCCTGCTAAAATGTTAGAACTTGCCACATATACATAATTTTATGAAAAATTTAAATAAATTTCAAGAACCAAAAATAAGAAGACAAGTTGAAGGTGTATCTACCAAACCCTACGTCATTACTTGGTGGGTCCTTAAAGGTTTTAATAGATAATTTTTTGGAACAAAGAATAATAATTTCAATTGTGCTTCAAAGCATCCTAAAGGTCATAAAAGTGTTCAGGGAACAATCCCTAACAACTTTTAGAACCCTTTGAAATGTTTCAAGTTCATTTGAATCTATTATATTGTTCAATTAATTATTTGATATTAAATTTAGTTTCAATAAATTAATACACCCTATGCTTAGTGAACCTTGATATTTTAACTATCCCAAGAGTGGCGTAATCAGACAGTCACTTAATATTTTACTTAAAAGTTACAAGAGTGAATGCCCCGAGGGACAAACTCAAAGTCATTAATGATTTTATACCCCAGATTAAAGTCGAGCTTGTAGTGTTTTCAAAATGTTCATCATCTGTTATGTATCCTTTCTGAGCCTCATTAAACAATCTTGGATTAAGCCTAGCTCACTACTAAGCCCTTAAAACTTTCATGGTAAATTTGTAATAATCAAAATGTTAATTTATGTGAGATCTATTCTTATTAAAGGATCATGCTATAATCTAATAACCAATTGGAGGATTCAAATAAATGAATTATTATCTTCCTAACTTTTTCCCACTACTTTAGTATCATCCAATCTGAATTAACCTTCAAGTCATAACAATTAAAAAAAATTACAATTTATCCTTATCATGAAAAGGTGGCAAATTGGTTTCTACCTCTTAACACATTATATTTCAAACGTCCAAAGGAGTTCACTATGATCAATATTACCCATTTACCCTTTGGTTAGTCGTAAATTTTAATAAAGGCATCAAAATCTAATTTTACCATTTTGCCCCTCAGACTCTCCATTTCATAACTTATCAAATGTAACTCAAATGACTTTGAAATTTTTATGGTACCCCACTCATGGGTCAATTAAAATATCAAAGAAGAAAATGTGAGTTCTCCAATTTTTGTTTAATTTATATAATTATTTTAACTTGGAAAATAAGATTTTCAATGATAATTTATTTACTTAATTGAGGTAAAGCTTTTTTGTTCATGGGAAAATTATTAGAGTTTCAGCTAGGTTAGAGGACCACTTAGGAAAAATTTCATAATTTTTTAACTCATATTTTAATTATTATAATTATTTATTTATTTTAATGATTACTTAAATAGATAATATGTTTTAATTATAAAAATTACTTTTTATATTTTTCTCAAATCTCCCTAATTTAAGAGAACTCAGATAAACAACTTTTCATTTTTAGAAATTTCATTTTATTTAGTATAATTATTTTAAAGGAAAATTAAGAAAAATGCATTTTTTGTGTTTTAAAATATTTAACTAAATTAGAAAATTTAGGAAAAATATTTTAAAGAGTCCCATGTGACCAGGAAATAATTAGGAACAATTTGGTGCATTTTCATATTTTTCAAATGTTTGATTATTTATAATTATTTTTAGTTGAAAATATAGCTAAAAAATGAACTATTTATTTTAAAATAATTTTTAGTTTTTTCTAAGTGCCCCTAATCACAAGAAACTCAGAAAACTATATTTCATAATTTTCATAACTATAATTAGTTTATTATAATTATTTTAATGCAAAAATACCATCTTACTTAGAAATAGACTTTCGTGCTCAAACAAATTTTTACAGTCATTCAAAATAATTATTATTTATAATGTGGAATGATTTTTGTTAATTTTTTAATATTATTTTATTCATTTTAATTTTAGTGAATTTTTAGGGTTTAATTAACTATAGTAATTTACACAAACATTTAAACTTGATTTATATTTTTCCTAGAATCCTCCGACCACAAGAAACCTACCAAAATAAGTCCCATATTTTTTCTAATTCATATTTTAATTTATATAATTATGTTAGCAAAAATAGACATCTAGGCTTGAAAATTAGGTTTTAAAGTTAGAGATGCTCTCTGACCTTGGAAAAATCAGAGAACATCACTATTAACATCAGAAATCAACCCTTAAAATTTCAAGTCATGGCGATTATTATTTACTTAATTAGAATTAAAATATTCACGTGAGTATTTAATTAATTAAAATTCAAAGATATCTCAAATAATTTTTTTTTTGTTCCAAATTATTCTCCTCTATTCACCGAGCAAGAGGGTATTTTTATTTTATTTTTATGATTTTTTACACCAAATTATGAATTTTCTATGTTGTGGAATTAAAATAAACAAAAAACAACATGTTTTCCTACTTATCCACATTAACCTACAATGCTTCAAACTTTCCGCGCGTCTTCGCGCTACTAGGAACCACCATATGCGTCAGATGCCACGCAAGCTGTGATTTATTTTCCATTTGCTCTTCTGAATACTCCTCCGCCATTGGATCAATACACACGCAAACGGACAACATCCGTTCATCATCCTCATATGTTCTAAATCGAGGACTGTCCATACTAAAATTCTTGATCTCGCTTGATACTCAACCAAATCACTCACAATTTTGTTCCTATAGCTTGATCTAGTCGAAATGAACACATCCATATGGCTAGATACATTTGAACCTAACATTATTTTCACAATAGATGAAACCGAGCACAATTTTAGGTTTGTGATCTATACCTTAGCCCAAGAGGTGAGGCCTCAATTGGGTTGTTTGTAGACATTTTTTGTAACTCCACGAAGCTCCTCCAAGCATCAATTTGAATAAAGGTTGAGCCTAGGCAAGAGTTCGATCAAGGGGTGATGCGTCCTTGGTCTAAAAGTGGGTTAGAGTGCTCAACATAGGGTGATTTCGATGGGAAACTTCCTCATTTTTTCATGGGAAAATTTTAAGTAGTTTAATTTAAGCTTTGGTGGAGTTTAATGGAACCACAGAAAACACACAAGATTTTGAACTCAAAGTTGAGCTCATGCAGTGGATTTAAGTGAGGAAAATGTTTGGAATGAACTCAAGCCAACATGGGGAGGCTCTGGAAACAAATTGGAAGAGTTTACCCAAGGATTTTGGCACACTTGGAAGTTGGCCAAATATAGGGCTTCTTATATCCATGGCCAAGGGTAGGGCCTTAGGCTCTAATTGACTTGTGCAAGAAGGCTGAGGTGGAGGGTTGAGCAGTGCAAGCATCTTATAGGGAAGCGCCACAGTGGATGGATTCAATTTTGGGTTTAAAAGAGGGAAGTTCCCTTTAGATTTGAGCTTTTTGGGGGCTAGGGTGGCTACATTTGAAGGTCAGGGAAATCTTAATTGGAGGTTTGATGGTTGATTGCATGTGGAAGAATTTAGCCAAAATGGGAGAGCATGTCTCCTTAATTTAGGGGGCCCTTGGTCCATGGCTCAATTCTTTGGTCTTGGGTTATTTGATTAGCATCCTAGGTGGCTAAAAAAGGTAGGAGAGGTTTAATATTGATTAATGCAAAAGATTTGAGTCAAATTGGGGTTTAGGTTCAAAATTAGGGTTTGGTTTGAACTTGGATCACGGTTGGGTTTGGGTTAAGATTAAAGTCGTGTGATTGCTCAAATTTGTTCAAGGGAATGTCATGAAGAGTTTTGGATATCAATTGAGTGGAAATTATGGAGTTATGAAGTTCAATTTAAGAGATTTTGAATTTTAGGGCAAAATTGGGGTTTTGAGATTGGGGTTGGAATTGAGCTTGATATTGGGTTCAGTTAGGCTTAGATTTGGTCTAATTTGGGATTGAATATGATGAATTTTGATTTATAATTGAAATTGGGCGAGATTGAAGTCAATTTGGCAGAAATTGGGGGTAAATTGAGGAATTTAGACATTTAGAGGCAATTTAGGGATTTTGGTCAAAAGCGGTCAATTTGGTCAAATTAGGCTCAATAGAGTGGTTCAAATTGATTTTGGGGACATTTGGAGTGATTTTGGAGATTTTGAGAATTTTTTGGGTATAAAGGGCATTTTGGTAATTTTGGCAATTTTGGCGGTATTTTGGGGATTTTAGAAATTTTGGTCAACTTGAGTGATTTAGAATAGTTTGAAATGATTTCTGAAGAGTTTTTGAGAATTTGGGTAATTTTGGAAATTTTTGGAAAATTTAGGGTTTAGGGGTAACTTGCTAATTTAGGAAAGTTGGGACCAAGAACGGTCAAAATTGGGAATTTGACAAAATTGGGATCAATTGAGAATGCTAACCATAAAATTACCCTTTTTGAACTTTTAGACCAAGGGAACTCACATTATGGATCCTCCATGTGTTGGTCTTAGCCAAACCTTAGCCTAGGGCTAAGGGTTTGGGGGACCATCCACATAAGTTTATAATAGAGTATGGGATCAAGTTAGGCATGTTTGGTTAAGGTTTGAGGTTGTGAGTGTAGGTGCAAGAGTGTGTATGCAAGACTGACCAAGACTACACTACCTAGGCCTAACCCTAAGACCAGACAATCTTATGGGGACTCCTCTAGTTCTCCCTCATATTGGCTCCACCTACTAAGTGCTAGAGGTTAAATCCAACATGTGGAACTTTAAGATGAGCAAAGAAGAATTTTAGAATTTCTAATGGCGAGGGTTCCTTTACTAATCTTCTTGGAATAGTCAATAGGGAAGTCCTATGGTTAGATCCTAGCCTTCTAAATAAGAAATTAGACCTCAACCAAAAGTGAGGTCAACATGTTCTCCTATTCTAAAAGGTATAATACACATGAATAAATGAAACAGTAGGAGTTGCGGTAAAGAATAACAGTAAATAGTGTAATAAGGAAAGCTGCAATAAAGAAAAGAAGGAAAAATATACAGTAAATAAGAATAGTAGAATGTGCGGTAGAGACGATAAAATGCTACAAATTTAAAATAAACATGTTTTCCTGGCGAGTCTGCTGCTCCTCCAAATGGGATTAGCGTTGCAGATATATGTAAACAAGTATATAAGTGTATTTAACTAGAAGGACAAACATGCATGTCTATGTGTGTGAAAGTCTAACGGCAAATTCTCTCATAAAAAACTAAAAAAAAAACTACAAATGACTCAAGAAATAAAATACAGGGAAACCCCGAAGAAAAATAACAACTGAACTATAAAAGACCGAGGTGGACTAGAAGAATTCAGGTTCGGACTGGGCTCAAATTTTAGCATTCTCAAGGGGCTTCGAAGGCAACAATCGGTCATCCATGTGTATAAAGCCCGACATTCAGTTACAAGTAAAACGCATGAGATGGTACGGTATGTGTGTAAATTTACAGGAAATCCCTGTATTTACATATAGATAACACTTAAAGTTTATTTCTTCACAATTATACCACCCAAATATTTTATATCTCAACCACAGATCAAATGTCAAATATCCTTTTACTTGCATGAGTGGAATAGTAAAAAAAAATTGAAGCTTAATTGTTATAAATATGTAAATACAATTAAGTAAACCACAGATCAAATGTCAAATATCCTTTTACTTGCATGAGTGGAATAGTAAAAAAATAATTGAAGCTTAATTGTTATAAATATGTAAGAAAAAAAATGAAGCTTAATTCAAATGAATTGGGTAGTATGTATGCAAATATTCCTTCTTTTTTTTGCTTTTATGCAAATACTTCCCAATATTATAGTAACAAAATTACAAGTAAAGAAATCTCTTTTCATGATGACTTGTCATTGCATAAAGGTTGCCCATTCAAGCGAGAGATTTAATTCAGGTAGGCCTAAAATAAAGTTCAAGTTTATGTGCCTCAAAATTCACATAAGTAAATATGAGAAAGAATTAAGTAGTGTGTACGTAAAATTTCTTGTTTAAATTTGCAAATGAATTCCAACATGAAAGGGAGCATGACAACAAATATTATAAACTCTCATGTATTCTCAACTATCATTACAAGAAAAATCATTATCCGGGCAACAAGCTCACTTCCATGATTCCCATAAAATGAATATGTATATATGGATTTCTAAACAAGAAGGGTAGCAATCTTAACTTACACTTGCATGCATGCCATCCAATTCTTCATGTGGTTGCACATCTAACTCCCAAATATCACATTTATATCATCCCAATCTTTTATGGCATACCAAAAAGATCACCAATGTAGGTTGAACATGTAAACACATAAAACCAAAATTTTGTGGCATGAATGTAAATGTAGGAGTTTATCAATTAGAAATGTAAATAAAAAAGACTTGGGTCGTATGTATGTAAATTTCTCATTTCCCACTCCCCTTACACATTACTATAGATAATTCAAGCTATTGAAAAAGCTAAAGCCTTCAAATTCTCAAAACATCCATACTTTTTTTTTGTGTAAAAAATATGCCGAAACTTTCCAATAACACATAAAAACTTTTAGGTTTTCCAAATGCAAAGCACCAAAGCTTCACAGTTTTTGCAAATATCATATAAAAGTTCTATGATTTTTCAAAACCAAAGTGCAAAAAACTTTCCAACCTCTGCAAATATCATATAAAAGTTCTCAATTTTCATAAAAGAAACAACAACTTCCAGATTCTCAAAAATTTTAGATTTTTTATGAAATAAGATTGTCAAGAAACTTAACAGACACTCACATAGATACACTCTCCAACTCTTTATATACTTACATATCTCACAACTTGGCTTTAATCTTTACTTTTATGCCACCCAAACCATTTATATTGCATCAAAATATCACTTCTCTTAACTTTAACAAGATTAAATACACATTTTTCATGTATCTATTTAGAGAATCAAAATGTCATGCATGTAAATATCTCCTTGAAACGAGCCTTGGTGCTAGGTGTGTAAATTTGTAGGAGGAAAGTGATATGTCTGTCATTTATTAAAATTTGGTTCTTAAACATGTGAATAGCTGAAAATTAAGTGTCGTGCACATAAATAATGAAGATATGCGACATGCATGTAGGTATTAGCGCTTAGGTGGTAAAAATGTAAACATGTTATGACTAGCCATGAAAGTCCCTTAGTTTAAGTGGTAGGTATGTAAAAGATTGAGGATTCATTGCTAGATAAGTAAGTGTATAAGTCGACCGCCAAATTAGAATTTGTCGGTCGCTGAAATGGATATCGCGACGTCTAAGTTAATTTAATATATGTATATTTATAGTTTTGAAAAGAGTAATATTTTGAAATTTGAAAGTACAAGATCAAACCCCTCTCATATCCTCAGTAATTTAAATAAATGAGTATAATACCGCAAGCAATGCATCCACCCCGAAGAATAGATATACTACTCACTGATAATGCTTGATTCAAAAAAACTAAAGAATTTATGACATCCGTTTGATTCTGCAAAAAATCTTTTTTTATGCTGACCGACAAGTTCCCCTATTTAATACGAAAAATTAAGTAGGGTTTATATTAAGCTAGGTTCTTAAAAGTTTCTTGTAAGGGAAAGCCCCTATAGTTAATTAAATCCTAGATAACCAAATTCACATAAGAAAATGCTCGATTTAGATCAGAGAATATCGTCTTCAAGAATTTCAAGGGGTAGGACTTTTTAAAAGATTAGACAAAGAGATGAGAAATGGAAATGACTCAAATTTAGAACATTTTATTTTGAAATCTGAAAGAAGAAGAACCATGAGATGTCATGGATTTTGAGAAGAACTTCGGTGACTTCCCAAGCTATCATATGGTTTGGATTCAATTTCGAGAAAGAAATTATTTAAATATTACATCACGCCAATTTTATTAACTAGGGCTTACATTTATGTGAGATGGTCACACAAATAGCCTGAAAGATGTGATGAATTATATTGTGAAGAATGACAACCTTGGAATCCTACAACAAGTTAGGGCTTATATTGCATAACATGATCGTGCAAAAGCCTAAAGATGAGTTGAATATTTATGTCGCACTAGCGGATAACCTTAAAATCCTATGGCTTGTTGTTTAGCTCTTAGAAAAGATGTGCTGTTGTAGATCTTCATGCGATTGCAAATCCTCATGTTGTTAGAGATTGCTGCTCACAGAGTTAGCTCCAGGCTCCTTGATGAAGTAACAGTCCTAAGGTCTAAGATCTAAAAGGTTTAAATGAGAAGTTGAAAGTTCAATCATTATGGGGTGGTGGGGGGCTTAAAGTTGATTAGAGCGCACCGGTTAGGATCCCACAGTTCCCTCATTCCAGTATCACTATTTTCTTTTGAATTTACTTAGCTTAAAAGAGTTATAAAACCCATTGAAATCGGGGAGATCTCATTAGCAACCATGGGTTACCTCCTCCGAGGGACTCCCATAAATTCAAAAGGATATTTTAAGTTTAGTGACATTTCAAAAGATTTATGGTTACCTTTGAAACAATTTGTTTTAGCTTTTCAAAAATGTTGACTAGTTTTGGAAAATGGTTTTAATTCTTACAATTAAAGGAAAGTGCACAAACAAACATATATAAAATTTTGCAGCAAAAGTAAATTGCAGAAAGTAAAATGACAGAAATTAAATAACATTGTAAAAGCGTACCTGTCATCTTCTTGGCATTCTCGCTGAAACGTTAGCTTTCGCAACATGTATATAATTTTGTAGGAAATTTAAATATATTGCAAGAGTAGATGAAGGTGTAACTAACAAACCTTCAAATCATGACTCAGTGAGTCCCGAATAATCTTAGTGGAAGATTTCTTAGAACAAAATATAGCAAGTTCAATTTGTCCTTCAAAATGTCAAGAGATTCCAAAGTGTTCAGGGAATGACCCTAATCCACTTTGAAGATCACTTGAAACATTTCAAGTTTATTTTAAACTTATCATATTATTCTATTATTCATTCCAAAGTTGAATTAAAATTACCCCATTACTCACTAAACCTTGACATTTTAATCAGTTGATATCTTACTTAAAAGTTATGTGGGTGGATGCCTCTAGGGCAAGTTTTAGTTATTAAAGATTTTGTGCCCAACACAAAAGTTGGACCTGTAGTGTTTAGAGGTGCTAATAATCAATCATCTTATCTTTTCTAAAACTCATTAAACAATCTTGGATTAGGCCTAGTTGACTACCAAGCCTTTAACAATTTCAGTGGGTAAATTTGAAATTATTATAATTTTAATTTAGGTGATACATATTCTTTTAAAAGATCATATCATATCCAATTTTTGGCATAAAATAAGTTTATTATCATCTTTTTAACCTAATCCCATTACTTTAGAATCATTTAAGTTAATTAGTCTTACAACTCTTGATAATTTAGGAAATTTAAATCTTACCCTTATCATGATACAGAGGCTAATTGGTTTCTACCTTTTAACCCATTATGTTTCAAACATCCAAAAGAATTCATTAAGATCAAAATACCCATTTTTCCCTTAGTTAATCCTAAATTTTGATTAAGGCACTAATATCTAAAATTACTATTCTACCATTGGGGCCTACCACCCTATAACTTATCCAAGAGAGAATCAGGTCATCTTGAAATTTCTATGGGAGCTCAATCATGAGTTAATTAAAATATTAGAGGAGAAAAATGTGGCCTTTTAGATTTTTATTTAATTTATATAACTATTTTAATTCAAAAATTAGATTTTTCAAAATTAATTTTTTTAATTAATCAAAATAAAAATTTAACTATTAGAGGTTCACCTAGGTTAGAGAAACACTTAAACAAAAATCTATGATTTATCAAATTATATTTTAATTATTATAATTATTTATTAATTTTAATGATTATTTAAATAGAAAATATATTTTAATTACAAAGATTAATTTTTTAATATTTTTATTAAATCTCTGTGAGTCCAAAGAACTTAGAGAAACAAATTTTTACATTTTTGTAATTTTTAATTCATTTATTATAATTATTTTATCTAAAAATTAGGAAAAATACATTTTTAGTCTTTAAGAATTTGTTTTTAACTTAAAAAAGTTAGGAAAAATATTTTAAGGAGTCCTAAGTGATCAAGAAAAAAATAGGGATACTTTGGACCATTTTCATATTATTGAAAATTTTAAATGTTTTTATTATTTTTAATTTAAAATATAGCTAAAATATAAAATATTTTCTCAAAAATGTTTTTTTATTTTTCCTAAGTACCCCCGATCACCAGGAATACAGAAAACCACTTTTTGTAAATTTCATAAGTGTATTAAATTTAATATAATAATTTTTGTAAAAAAATACAAATTTTCTCATAAAATCAACTTTAGTACTTAAACTTAATCAAATATATTTTAAATTTTTACGATGAGTCAACATGATTTATATACACAATGTGGAATTAATTTTATTAATTTTTGAGTAATATTAATTTAAATAATTTAATTAAAGTTATAAGCATTTAGTTGACTATAGAAATGTACAAAATTATCCAAACCATACTAATATTTTTTTTAAGCTTCTCTGACCATAGGGAACCTACTAAAATTCCACCCACAATTTTTCAAGTGATATTTTAATTTATATTATTATATTAAGCCAAAATAACCATCCACGCTTGAAAATTAGGGTAACAAGCACAGAGATGCTTTCTGACTTAGAAAAATTTTAGAATATTTCCTATGCCATGAGAAAAAAACCCTCAAATTTTCAAGCCATGATGGACAATATTTAATCAAAATAAATTAAAATACTCTAGAGACAATTTAATTAATTAAAAATCAAAGATTCAACAAATAATTTTTATTTTTAGTCTGCATTATTTTCCTTTGTTCACTAAGCAAGGTGATTTTTTAATTATATTTTTGTTATATTTCTATGCAAAATTATGCATTTTTAAAGCTCTGATATTATATTAAATAAATAAATCCTTCAATTCCTATTTATCCACGTGGGGTCAACACAACCTCATTTTCTCCGAAGTCTCCACACGACATCTTCTGATTCGGCACCATGCTCTAAGTCACTGCTGACTCAATCCACTGTTCATGCACCAAGAGCTCATCTGACGCGATCTCGTCTATCCGTCCAATACACGCGTGATCTTACGGCTATGGGTCATCGCCCCCAATGGCCAAAACCCATGAACCATTCAACTTTTAGACTTAATATATTGCTCAATACTCAACCAAATCACATGAGGTTTGTTTCTACCACTTCATATACTCAAGATGAACAAATCCATAAACTTACAATGCTATGAAATTAAAGTTCACCTCACAATTGGTGAAACTGAGGTCAAAATTAGGGTTAATGGTCTATGCCTTTTTCTGAGAGGGGAGGCCTGTCTTAAATGCTTGTGGAAGTTTCAGTGGAGTCCCACAAACCTCATGAATGCATTGGTTTCCTTTATTGTAAGCTCCATGTACAAGTTCAATGAAATGGTGTGCGACCTTGGTCAAAAGCTTGGTTAGGCTATTCAACAGATGGGGATTTTAATGGGAAACTTCCTCTTTTACTCTAGAGAAGCTCAAGAGCAGTTCAATTTAGATTTTGAGGCATTTTAGAGGATGAACAAAATTTGTCCATGTTTTGAGCTCAAATAATGAGCTTAAGAAGTTGTGGAGATGGCTGGAGGATGATTGGAATGGGCTTAGGAGGTCTTGGAGGAGCCCTGGAAGTAATTTGGCAGAGTTCCCCAAGGAATTGGATTGGCTTTTCATTTGGTCGTGTGAGGTAATGTGTAATTAGAGGAGTTTGGGGTGGCTAGTTGGGCTTCAAATTGGGTTCAATTAATAGCCTCTATGGAGGGCTGAAGAGTTCCAAAGACTAATTTGGATGAGCTAGCTTTGATGGGTGAGTTTGGGTTTAGATTTGAGGAGGGTGGCTCTCAATTTTGGGGTTTTCCAACCACTATGCCAGCCGATCAAGGTAGAGGAGGTGGTCAGGTGACCTGATGAGCCAGTGGGAGGGTTAATGATGATTAACCCTTAATGGCTAAGGCATGATGGCAAGGATATTTTGGTTTAGGCAAAATATGGGAGGAGATTCCTTAAATCAAGGGACCATTGGTCCATATCTCATATAGGGTGGGCTAAGTGCACCTAGCCTGGTCACTAGGGTCCAAATAGTGGCGATTTTGGCTTTGGTTTGATCAATTTGATTTGGTTTGGTCAACTTTGGTGTATGGGTTCAATTTTGGTCATTTTGGCTTGAAGTTAGGTTTGGGTCAAGCTAGTCATTAAATTGAGATTAATTGACTGTTCAAGTTGGTGTAGATGATTGTCACAAGGAGTTTAGAAAAAGAATTGAGTGATTTTGAGTTGTTTTGGAAGTTCAATTTGAAGGATTTTGGCTCATGGACAAGTTTGGGGATGTTGGGTTAGACTTAGGTTTGGGTTGGGCTAGAGTTTATGTATGGCCCAATTGATGATACAAATTGGTCTCAAGGACTGTCATGAAGATTTTTGGGTATCAATTGGATAGAAATTTTGGGATTATGGATTCAATTTTGTGGAATATGGGGCTAAATTGGGGGTTTTGGTCCAAGTTTGATTTGAGCAAAATTGAGGCTTGAACAAGGCCAATTGAAAGTTCAATTTGACGTGTGGAAGTGTTGTAAAGACTTCTGGATTCAAAATTGGGGCAATTGGATAGGTTTGGGGGTTCAATTTGATGAAATTTTGGCTTAAGTTCAAATTAGGGATTTTGTGATTGATATTGAAATTGGGCTTGAAATTGGGTTCTATTGGGCTTAGATTTAGTTTCAATCAGCTTTAGAGATGATGAATTTGGGCTTAGAATTAAAATTGGGGAATATTGGGACCAAATTAGTGAACATTGGGGGTGAATTAGGGTAATTGGGCCTTTTAAGGGCAAATTGGGGCTTTTGGTCAATATAGGTCAAATTGGTCAAATTGAGCTCAATGGAGTGGTCCAAATTACTTTTGGGACATTTAAAATGATTTTGAAGGTTTTGGGACAGTTAAGGTCACTAAGGGTATTTTGGTAATTTTGTCAAAATGAGGGTTATTTTGGTAATTTTAAAAATCTTGGCATATTTTTGGCAAATTTGGTGGTTTCAAATGGTTTTAATGATTTTTGGACAAAAGTGGATATTTTGGGTAATTTTGGAAACTTGGTCAATTTTTGGGTTTCAAGGATAGTTTTGTAATTTGGGTAGGTTTAGTAGGATTGAGGTAGAAGGCTAAATTGGGTTTTTTTTAGTAAAACTAGGGTTGCTAATACACCTAAAATATATAGTATTTTATACACATATTTAAACATATTTTTGAGATATTACACTTTGATGAAGGGTATTTGTGTTTTCTTCTTTCACGTACAATTAAATTGATGAAAATGCTAAAAGGAGTGAAAAATGGTCAAATTTGGAGCAAAAATGAAGAAAGGTGCAAAAATGAACTGGGGTGCCTAAGTGCCCAAGTCTGACACCTAAGAGCTAGAGGCTCAACGCCTAAGCGCCAGGTACGTCGGGCTCAGGCGCTAGAAGTTGTTACTTGATGATATATTTAATTTGAGTGGATTTTTGAAGAGGTGTTTGAAGCAACCTTGATAAAGACATGGGAAATAGCCCATGGACACTAAAATTCATTCAATTGAATTTTGAGGAGGCAACTTCTAGAAGATTCATTGAATGAAGACACCTTTTTGAAGAGACACCAAGGCACCCCTTGGATTTTTATAAGTAAAGACTTAGATTTTCCAAGATAGGAGGTTAGCCATTCATCAACTCTACAACCATCATCCATCGAAGTCGCCGCCACCGCCGCCCATTTTTGTCGTAGCCAATGGCCACTTTTCTTTTTATTTTGAGTTTTAGTTTGTATTGTGAGTGAAGGAAGAGAATTCAAAGGAAATTCAAGCCATTTGGTGGAGAGGATTTTAGATAATTGTTTATCTTTGTGACTACACTTGGTTTTAGTTTATATTTTTTTTTATTTTTGTGCATGATTTCTACTTTTAAATTCATGTGTGGTTGTGTTTTCTCCATGGATTCTAAGTAGTTTTCATTATCTTTTTCCTAAAAATGATAAGTGATTAAGTATTTAAAGGAATTTGTGCGAAGTATTAGGTTTTAATGTTGGAAGAAGTTGGGATGATTTGAAATCTTGTACTTCATTTACTTCTTGATTTGGTCAATTAAGAGTTAATACTAGTTGTGAGAACATGTAAGATCCAAGATGGTATTGTCTCAGTCAACAAATGGTTAGAATCACATATTGGTTTTATGAATGAAAATGTAGTCGATGGGGTTGAGTGCAAATAAATAGGGAAATAAACTTTTAAAGGCTGTAGAATTAGAGGACATTAGAGTGAAAGGCTAAAGCTCCCAAATTGATTTATAGTTTTAGGTTTTGTTATGAGATGTTAGCCTAGGTGGAGGGAGAATAGGGAACTCTAGAGTGAGAGCTAGTATCTTCCCTGTGTAACCGATCTTTAAAACTATTCAAACTATAGATTAGCCAATGATCTTTATAACATCTCTTGTAAGGGTAAAGACATAGCACATTTAACATACTTTCATAACATAATTTATTTATTTATCACTGATTTATAATATAGAAAAAAAATATTTTATTTTTACTGCCTTCATCTTGCAAGTATTTTAGATAAGTTAATTAGTTGCTTATTTTATTTTCAACTATAAAAAGTTACAAAAAGAATCAAACTATCATTCCTATTTTAGCATCTTAAGTTTAAGTAAGAATATATTGCTAAGTAAAATTTTGTTATCTAAATCTAGTTCTCTCTGTGGGTTCGATATTCAAGACTTAATCAAAAAGTTCTATATTACTTGATAACAATACGTTTACTTGCGTAGTATCCCAGATTGAAATACTAAAACCGCATTCTTATTTGCTTTAAAGTGAAAGATTTACCGAGCTTTTGGTTTGGATCAAGCTTTTGGCTTTGTCACAAATCAAAAATAATTATTCAGGAAATTAATCATATAATCACATACATTGCATTTTACATTAATATTTATAGAAAATCGTTATCAAGTTTTTGGCATCGTTGCTAGGGAGAAATATAATAGAAATTTGCAAAAATATTTTCAAAAATATTTTCAAAAGAATTTTTAGGAAGAAAAATTTTTAGTAAGTCTTATTTAAACCTTAAGATTTATTTTAGGAATATTGTAGTGTCATTTTTATATACAAAGTTCTTATTTGTATGTTTTTTTTTTGTTTTTTTTTATTTTGTGTGTTTTATAGTAATCTATTTGCAGTTCAGGTTCTACGGGACTTGTGCCTTGTGATTTTGAATAAAAAAAACTATTATAAAAATTAAAAAATTGAAAATTACTGAAAAATTTCAAGAAATTACAAATCAAAATAATCAAAATGTTGAAGAGTTTAGACCTTTAAGAGATTATGCAAACCATAAGGTCGATGAACTTCATTGTAGTATTCAAAGACCCACTGTAGTGGCTAATTCATTTGAGCTTAAACCTGCAATTATTCAAATTGTATCAAATAATCAATTTAAAGGAGCACCAACTAAAGATCCAAATTTACATCTTGCCAATTTTCTAGAATTATGTGCTGCATTTAAATATGATGGTGTATCAGATGATGCTATAAGACTTAGATTATTTTCCTTATTACTAAGGGATAAAGTTAAGATATGGTTACATTTGTTATCACTTGGATATATCAGAAGTTGGAGTGATTTAGCGCAGAAATTCCTTGCTAATTATTTTTTGACCATAAAAAACTATGAAGCTTAGAAATGATATTACATCTTTTTGTCAGTTTGAAGGAGAATCTATTTATGAAGTGTGGGAATGATTTAAGGAACTCTTAAGAAAGTGTCCACACCATGCTGTACCAGATTGGTTAATAATTCAAACATTTTAAAGTGGATTAGCTGGATTTCTTAGATCTATTATCGATGTCATTGGTGATGGTCCATTGATGTTAAAACCAATTTATAATGCTTATGCTTTAATTAAAGAGATGACTACAAATAATTTTCAATGAGCTTCTAAAAGGGTAAACTTTGAAAAGTAGCCAATTTTCACAAAACTGATGCTTTTGTCATGCTAGCAAATCAAGTTGCAGCAATTTCAAGGAATTTAGACCAATTTGGAATGAAGTTTTTTCAACCAATTCCAATGATTGAAGAGAATTCATTAGGCAAAATGGTAGATTCTCAAGCATCATTAGAAACTTTGAATGCCATAAATAATATGCAGAATAACCCATATTCAAATTATTGTAACCCTGGTTGGAAGAACCATCCCAACTTCAATTAGAATAATACTACGGGCGATAACAATCAACAATGGGGAAACAATCAAGTAAACTCATTGGGAAACTGGAACAACCAAGGGAATAGTAATTATAGACCTACTTATCCTCTAGGTTTTAGTAGTAATCCATAATTTAAGGAGAAGAAGTTGTCTATACAAGAAGTGGTGTTTCAAATGGGAAATTAGTTATAAAGTCAAGGAGCTAGAATTAGAAATAGTGAGAATCAATTGGGACAAATAGCAAATTCATTAAGTAATAGATGTCGAGGAACACTTCCTTGTAATACAAAAACAAATCTGAAAGACTAGAATAAAGTGAAAGTAAAACTCGTTCAACTCAGAAGGGTTAGAGAATGGGAAGGTAGAGTTTAAAAAGAGACTAAAGTAGAAAGAGAAGAAATTGAAGATCCAAAAGAGGACATTCTGAAAGGTTTAGAGAGACCTATTTCTCCACAAAAAGTTGATTTGGAAAATTCACCACCTCCATTTCCTCAGAGGCTTCGAAAACAAAGGTCGGATAAGCAATTTTCAATTTTTTTGGAAAATTTGAAGAAGCTTACAATTAATATTCCATTTGCTGAAGCTTTTGAAAAAAATGGTAAGGTATGTGAAGTTTATGAAGGATATTCTTAATAGGAAGAGGAAATTTGAAGATAACAAGACTGTTGCACTTAGTGAGGAGTGCAGTGCTATAATTTAGGAAAAGCTTCCTGAAAAGCTTAAAGATCCTGGTAGCTTCACAATTCCATGTGAAATATGAGACAAATTTTATGGGAAAGCTTTATGTGATTTAGGAGCAAGCATTAACCTTATTCTATTATCAATATTTAAAAGATTGAGATTACGAGAAATAACCCCTACTCCTGTAAATCTGCAGTTAGCAGATCTTTCAATAACCTGCCCTAAAGGAGTTATAGAAGATGTCATAGTGAAAGTGAATTAATTTATCTTTCCTAATGATTTCATTGTGCTAGATATGGAGGAAGATACAGAGATACCTATCATTTTGGGGAGACCTTTCCTAGCCACAGAAAGAGCAATGTTATATATGCAGAAAGGAGAATTAACTATGTGTGCTATTGATCAAGCGATTACATTTAATATTTCCAAATCAATGAAATACCCTGCAAAATGTAAAGATCATGAATGCTATAGAATGAATGTTATAAGATAATTAAGGGAATGCCATTTTGAAACAATATATGAAGAAAAATCAGAAATGAAAGAGTTAGAACATGAGCAAGAAGAGGAATTGGATCAATATGAAGATTTATATAAGGAAGATTCAAATTATGTTCTAGAAAGTTTTCAAGTTTTGGACACAATAGAAGAAGATATATCTTTTTGTCCATCAATTGAAAAACCTCCCAAGCTTGAGTTGAAGTTACTTCCTGAACATTTAAAGTATTTCTTTTTAGGAGATTTCTCCACATTACCTGTTATAATTTTCTCAAAATTAATTACAAAAGAAGAAGAGAGTTTTATGAAAACTTTAAAGAGTTAAAAGAAAGCCCTTGGATGNGTGTTAAACTCTTAGAATTACTTTTGGAAGCCAATATTTGCATATTTGAAGTATATTTTAGAATTTTTCTATAATTTTATTAGATTGAAATGACTCCACGACAAAAGAGATGAATTGAGTTCGAGGAGTCTCACTTCGTCAATGCGATGANTTAGCCATGTAGGGGCTCATGGCTTTGGGCTTTTAGCTTGGGTTAAGGTGGCTAACCAAGGGTTGGATCATGATTAAAGCTTATGTTGCCCAGTTAAAATGGCACCAAAGGGTATGGACATGTGTCCTTGATTTAACCTCTTTATTATCCCTTCCAAAGATTAATATTAAATTTTTTACCCATGAGATAAATATCAAGGTTAACCATGGGTTGATGGCTGGCTTTAAACTCAACCTTAGGGTCTACGATGAGTTATCGTAGGGCTCATTTGACCATACCAAGCTCAATTGGTTTGGATTTGGTCATAAGTCCAAAATGATGCATGTGACCAAATCTTTTGTTTGAACTAGGTTAGGCATGCCAATTGGCCCAATTAAATATGTCATTTGGTGTTAGAGACCATAAGGAGAACTTTATGAAGGGTGAAAGTCATTTTGAGATCAATTGGTTAATCAATTTGGTGGATTTTTTATACTTTCATGAAGGGTGAAAGTCATTTTGAGGTCAATTGGTTAATCAATTTGGTGGGATTTTTGCTTTCATGAAGGGTGAAAGTCATTTTGAGGTCAATTGGTTAATCAATTTGGTGGATTTTTGAGTTTTGACCCATTTTAAGCATGTTGGGCTAAGTTTGGGTCAAACTTGGGCTAGCCATGGTCTAAGCTCAAATTGATTGATGAAGAGTGAAAGTCATTTTGAGGTCAATTGGTTAATCAATTTGGTGGATTTTTGATTTTCTTTTAAGCATATTGGGCTAAGTTTGGGTCAAACTTGAGCTAGCCATGGGCTAAGTCCAAATTGATTTTTAAGCATATTGGGCTAAGTTTGGGTCAAACTTGAGCTAGCTTTGGGCTAAGCTCAAATTGGTTTAAGCATGTTGGGCTAAGTTTGGGTCAAACTTGGGCTAGCCATGGGCTAAGTCCAAATTGACAAGCATATTGGGCTAAGCTTGGGTCAAACTTGGGCTAGCCATGGGCTAAGCTCAAATTGATTAGAGCATATTGGGCTAAGTTTGGGTCAAACTTGGGCTAGCCATGGGCTAAGCTCAAATTAATTATTGCATGTTGGGCTAAGTTTGGGTCAAACTTGGGCTAGCCATGGGCTAAGCTCAAATTTATTGTTTTGGCTAAGCTCAAATTGATTATTTTGGTTGGTATGTTGGGCTAAGTTTGGGTCAAACTTGGGCTAGCCATGGGCTAAGTCCAAATTGATTGTTGCTGTTTGGGCTAAGTTGGGTCAAACTTGGGCTAGCCATGGGCTAAGTCCAAATTGATTGTTGTTTGTTGGGCTAAGTTTGGGTCAAACTTGGGCTAGCCATGGGCTAAGCTCAAATTGATTGTTGTGGTTGATGGCCTAAGTTTGGGTCAAACTTGAGCTAGCTTTGGGCTAAGCTCAAATTGATTGTTGTGGTTGGTTAAGAACAAAGTTTGGGTCAAACTTGGGCTAGCCATGGGCTAAGTCCAAATTGATTGTTGTGTTTGGTGTACGGTCAAACTTGGGCTAGCCATGGGCTAAGTCCAAATTGATTGTTGTGGTTGGTGTAAAACATAATAATAAACAATTTTCATGAAGGAAGAAAATTATTTTGAAGTTGATTTGGTGGTCAATTTGGATGGGTTTGGTTTTAGACCTAAATTAAGCTTGTAGGGCTAAACTTGGGTCAAACTTGAGCTAGCTTTGGACTAAGCTCAAATTAATTATTTTAGTTGGTGTAAAACATCATGATGAACAACTTTCATGAAGGATGAAAGTTGTTTTGAAGTTGATTTTATGGTTAATTTGTATGGATTTTGATGGGTTTGGGTTTAGACCTAAATTAAGCCTTTAAGGGTCAAATTTGGGTCAAACTTGAGCTAGCTTTGGGCTAAGCTCAAATTAATTATTGTGTTTGGTCACAAATGACCTTACAAAAGATTTTCAACAAAAATTGGATGCCAATTTGAGGCTTAGGGCACTCAACTGTTGAGATTTGGGGTGTTAGCCAATATTGGGGCTAATTTGGGAATTTTATCAAAGATGGTCAAATTGACCAAATTGGACCATGGTGTAGTTGGACAAAATTAAATTGGGAAAATTTTGGATTTATTTGGAATTTTTGAAATTTTTAGATTTTTGGGCCATGGATGGGGCATTTTGGTAATTTAGCCATTTTTGGAAATTTTTGTCAATTTTAGCAAATTTGGATGTATTCAAGGTTTTTGAAATGTGTTTTGATCAATCTTGGGTATTTTGGCAAAAATTTGGAATTTTGGCCAAATTTGGGTCACAAGGGCAGTTAGGTGATTTGGAGGTGTATCGGGGCAAAAGCCAAGTTGGGCATTTCAAGTAGAATTGGATAGATATCCATTCGAAATGAACCATGGATCATTAAAATCCCCATTTTGGGTTCTTATGTATTGGTTTCAAGTAGAATTGGATAAATATCCATTCTAAATGAACTGTGGATCAATAAAACCCTCATTTTAATATCCATTCGAAATGAACCATGGATCATTAAAATCCCCATTTTGGGTTCTTATGTATTGGTTCAAGTTGGGCATTTCAAGTAGAATTGGATAGATATCCATTCTAAATGAACCATGGATCAATGTATTGTGAAGATATGGTGTACCCTAGTTCCAAGTAAACACCCAGGGTTAATTCTAAGGCCGAGTAGTCCTATAGGAACTCTTCTTGAGCTCCCCTATAATGATCTTACCTTCTAAATATTAGAGGTTAGGACCAATATGTGGAACCTCAAGTTGAGCAAAGAGAAGAGTTTTGAATTTATAATGGTGAGGATACCTTTTCTAGTTTTCTAAGACTAGTCAATAGGAAAGTCATATGGCTAGACCTAGACTACTAAAGAAATTTCTAGACCTCAACCAAAAGTGAGGTCAACAGTACCTTATGAAGAAACTGAGCTAATCATTAAGAAATGTCATGATTCTGAATTTGGAGGATATTTTGGGATTGATAAAACTGCTTATAAAATTTTACAAGCTGGATTTTATTGGCCTACTATCTTTAGAGATGTTTATAGATACATAAAAAATTGTGATCGATGTTAACGAGTAGACAATATATCTAGAAGAAATGAAATGCCTCTAAATTTCATGTTAGAAGTTAAGATCTTTGATGTTTGGGGATTAGACTTCATGGGACCATTTATTCCTTCATTTGGGAACTTATACATATTAATTGCAGTGGACTACGTTTCTAAGTGGATTGAAGCACAAGCTTTACCTCGTTGTGACGCTAAAAGTGTTTCAAGATTTTTAATGAAAAATATTTTCACTAGATACGGAATGCCTAAAATGATTATGACTGACGGAGGATCCCATTTTAGGAATAAATATATTCAGAGATTGGCAAAAAAAAATAATATTATTCATAAAATCTCTACTGTTTATCATCCGCAAACCAGTGGGTTAGCTGAAGTTTCTAATAGAGAGATTAAACAAATACTTGAAAAGACTGTAAACCCTAGTAGAATAGATTGATCCACTACATTGGATACCGCATTATGGGCTTACAGGACTGCTTATAAAACTCTTATTGGAATGACTCCTTACAAATTGATTT
>JXCR01148561.1:132428-147739 GCA_002079205.1 Phalaenopsis hybrid cultivar | reverse complement strand
AAATCTTACTATGATATTTATTTAAATCAAACTTATAGTATTTCTGAATTAAAACTTTACTACAATAGATCATAACTTTTATATAGTACTAAAATTACTCGAGGACAAGTAATAGTCAAGTTTGGGGGATTTTGACCAGAGGAAAATATGTTGAGATTTTCATACCTATTTTATACTATTTTTGATGATATTGCACTTTAAAGAAAGGTATTTTTTATGTTTTGTTGCAGGAATGATGAATTAGGGTCATTGGAGCAAAAAGATGCAAAAAGAAACGAATTTGGAGCGAAAAGGACCAAAATGTGCAGAATTGAACTAGGACGCCGACGACACCATCGACCCCGCCGACGACGAGATTTTCCCGAGACACCAAAATTAATTCATTAAGAAGGTCCGCCGACGGCGCCCTCGAGGCCGCCGATGGCGAGCTCGGCGGTTATGACCAATCAGTCTTTGGATAAGGACAAATTTTGAAGGGATGCTTAGGCAACTCTTGGGAAAGCTCATCCACAACTTTAAAAGAAGATTTTGGCAAAAAATTGAGGTGTTTATGCATATAATTATTTGTTGAGTCAATTTATCTTAATATTATTAAAGCTAAGGGATGTGTTTGTTCATGTGTTATAGTGATCCATCATAAACAACCAGACTATTGTTCTTTGTCCTAAAGGTCTGACAAGTATATATGTGAAATGCATATAGGTAAAATATGTTGTAAAAAAAATGCAATAAAGGAAAAATAAAGAAACTAAAACAACACATACTTGGGCCTCTACTAATGCTGTAAAAGGGTTAATACAATAAGCATAATATGGTAACATGCAGGAAATTAGGGCAAATACTGGGGTTTTAAGAAAATCCATCACAAGAAAAACGTAATTAAATCGTAAGAAAACACGAATCGAGTAAAATAAAACTCTTTGTTAAATATAGAAGACCGGGGTTAAATGTACGAATTTGGTAAAGATGGAGGCTCAGAGCTGGGCTGTGTGTTTTATAATCCCAACGTTGGACAAGAGCTACTGATACACCTAAAATATATAGTGTTTTTAGACACATTTTTATCTCTATTTTTTAGATATTGCGCTTTAATAGAATGTATTTTTGTGTTTTCCTTGCAGATACAGGTAAAAAGGGTAAAAATTGCTTAAAGGAGTGAAAAATGATCCAATTTGGAGCAAAAATGTGAAAAATGTGCAAAAGAGTTTTGACACCTAAGCTCTAGAGGCCCCGCGCTTAAGCGCCAGTGGCAGTTATTGGACGAGTAAATTCGGTTTCTGCGAATTTTGAAGAGGATTTTGAGGCACCCATTGGCTTAATAAGTGGTTATAACCGCCATGGACAAAAATTATCACGAAAGGATGCATCTCTTGGGGAAATACATTGACTCTAGACATATTTTGAAGAGAAACCAAGACACTTTTTGGAAAATTATAAAAGAAAGAAGAGAGGACTTAGAGAAGAGTCCTGAAAGTATTAGAAAGTTTTGAAAGTTCTCATTTGGCGAGTTAGTTGGGAGAGATTTTCAGGCACCACTTTTACTTTTATTTTATCCTTTTTGTATTTTTATTTTGAGTGACTGTAAAGAGAAGAGAATCCAAAGAGACTTCAAGAGTTTGGTGGAGGACTTGAGATAAGTTTTTATCTTTTATTTTAGACTACTTTTGATTGGTGGAGGACTTGAGATAAGTTTTTATCTTTTGTTTTAGACTACTTTTGGTTTTAATTGAAATGGGAGAGGACTTGAGATAAGTTTTTATCTTTTTGTTTTAGACTACTTTTGGTTTTAATTGAGACTTAGGACTTGAGATAAGTTTTTATCTTTTGTTTTAGACTACTTTTGATTTTAATTGAGACTTGTTATTGTGAGATAAGTTTTTATCTTTTTGTTTTGAGACTACTTTTGGTTTTAATTAAGACTTGTTGTTAGTTTGAAAAAGATTTCTTAAACTAAAGTGTGATTTTATTTTCTCCATGGATTCTGAGTAGTTTTCTTTATCTTTCTTCTTGTAATGATAAGTAATTAAGTTTTGGATGGAAGTTGTGGAAAGTATTGATCTTCAATGATGGAGCAAGTTGTGATGATTTAAATCTNTCCTCTACAAGTTATGACCTTCCACCTTCTAGTTCCCCTACCCTAACTGACTTGATGAATGAGTTGACCTTATAGCGGAAGAGCATAGAGTTAATAAATGAAAGGATTGGAGGTTTAGAACATCGACATGGTTACGATAGTGAGTACCTTCAGAGGCATTCAAATTTTGAGATAGCTTATTACAAAGCTCAGGCCAGACACTACAGAGGTGAGCCTGATGTTACTTTTCCTGAGTGCCCCCGATATACTCAATATCAACCCAATCCACCTGTTGATCAAGGCGATGAAGATATAGCTTGGGATTTTGATATTTGAATGTAATTGATGTACTTATATTTGTACTTTTATTTCTGTGATCTTTTTGTANAACACAATTTGCATACTTCCATAACAGAATTCCTATACTTATTACTGATTCATAACAAGAAGAAATATATTTTCATATTTAGTGTTTTTCTTATACAAAAACTCTAGTTATATTTTTAAATTGTTATTGTTCTATCAAAATATTGAAAATACCAAAAATGTTTAAATTTTCATTACTGCAAAAATCATCTTTAGTTTAGGTAATTATCTTTTTATTAAAAATAGAAAGTTTGTTGTTCAACAGTGCATATTGTGTATTCTCCCTGTGGGTTCGAGATTCAGGTTTTAATCAAAAAGTCATATATTCCTTGATAACTATACGTATACTTGCGAAGTATCCCAATATATATAAATTAAAAGTTAAATTCTTATTTTTCTTTTAGGATCAAGTTTTTGGTTTTGTTGCAAAGTAAGGAAATATAAGTGAAATATAATCTGAATTATTGTTGTACTGTGCATATTAGTAGTATCCAGGGATCAAGTTTTTGGAGCAGTTGCTGGGGAGAAATTAATTTTAAAAGCAAATTTTTATTTTTAGAAAGTCTTATTTAAACTTTAAATTATCTTATTTTATCTTATTTTATTTTTTTTTTTTATTTTATTTTATTATATGTTAGTGTATGCGTAGTTCAGGTTCTGAAGGACTAGTGCCCTACGATTCTGAATTAGAAAGAACTATTAGAAAAATTAGAAAAATAAAAAAATATATATAAATTTTAAAAAATAAAAAAAAATGACAGAAATGGCAGACCAAAATAATCAAAATGCTGAAATTCATTAAGAGTTTAGACCTTTAAGAGATTATGCCAACCCTATAGATGAACTTCATTATAGTATTCAAAAACCTACTGTAGTGGCTAATTCATTTGAGCTTAAATCTACTATTATCCAGATGGTATCAAATAATCAGTTTGGGGGATCACCAACTGAAGATCTAAATTTACATCTTGACAATTTTCTAGAATTGTGCGCTACATTTAAAAATGATAGTGTATCAGATGATGTCATAAGACTTAGGTTATTTCCTTTCTCACTGAGTTTGAAAATGAAATTGGGGAGAATTGGGGTCAAATTGGTGGACATTTGGGGTGAATTAGGATAATTGTGCCTTTAAAGGCAATTTGAGACTTTTAGTCAAAATAGGTCAAATTTAGCTCAATGGAGTAGCTCAAATTGATTTTGGGGGCATTTGAAGTGATTTTGAAGGTTTTGGGACAATTTGGGTCACAAAGGGTATTTTGGTAATTTGGGTAAATGAGGGGTATTTTGGTAACTTCCAAGAATCCTCTCCTTAAGAGGAGGTGATTCTCCAACAACCCATCCCAGCGAGTTCCATGCTTCCCAACATTGATGCCTATGAAGGGGTAGCTGACCCATACAAGCATGTCAACTGCTATCGAACCATCATACGCATTCATTGTGCCTTTCATGCGCTTCTTTTTTCAAGTTTTCCGTACAACTCCCAAGGGTATAGCTCGCATCAGACTATTCGTAGAACAGTTCAAAGCAAATAGCAAGATTATCAAAGATTCATCTCACTTGTCGAAAGTTCTCCAAAATGAGGGAGAACCTATTAGAAGATACTTATGAATGTTCTCCGCTGAAGCCCCTCAAATCTGGGAATGATCTAGGGTTATTGAGAGGATTCTTTTTTGGAGGGCTCCACTCAGGACATTTTCTACTCATCATTGATATGGGAGATGGCTCACTCTTATGTTGATCTTGCCCATCTTGTCGAAGCTCAAATCTCCACATATGAGGCTATCAGTGCACACACAGAATAACTCGAGCGATTGGCGGGGAAAGGATAAGAATAACATCGGGGATGCCGATCAAATCTCACAGTGAAATAATTTCAAACCGTAGGGGAATTGTGAGCTTCGATCAGGAAAAGATTACACACCACTCAACACTTTACGCGTCAACATCCTAATGATCATTAAGGATGAAGAGGTCATCAAATGACCAAGGCCATTAAAAAATTTAGATGGTAGAGACCATTCTCAATATTGTCATGCAAAAAACATTCAACAGAAAGATGTTTTCACTAAAAAGAAGAAATTAAACATCAAATACACCAAAGTCACCTGGGTCGCTACTTATAAGAAAGAGGTGATAGAAACCAGAAGAAAGTCATCGAGATTGTCAAATGAGAAATACAACTTCAAATTATCTTATTTGAGTAAAAGACTAGCATATAAACTACTAATTTTATTTTAGGGAGATTTTTCATGTTTCTTTAAAAAACTCATTCATTGAAATTTTTTTAATCTCTCATGAAAGGTTTTTTGTGTAGAAAGTTCCATTGAGAGCAAGAGGCAAACAAGATCTCTATCCAAACTACTTAAAGTTGAGCTTAAGAGGCAAACCTCGATGGGAATATACAGTACCCCTGAAAATCAAGCACAGAAGGCAAGACTCGATGAGAAACTACTATGCCCCTAAAAGATGGGCCAATTAGGAGATACTCGATGGGAAGATATGGTACCCCTGGAACTTAAGCCAGGAGGCAATACTTGATGGGAATCTGATACACCAAAAATATATGCATTTTTAGAACCATATTTTATCTCATTTTTGGTGATATTGCACTTTAATGGAAGGCATTTTTATGTTTTTTTTGCAGGTTGTTGAATTTTAGGACTTGAAGAAAAAATGATGAAATTTGGAGCAAAAAATGAAGAAGTTGAAAATTTGTTCAGCGCTGATAACGCCGTATGAAAGAGAGCAAGGAATTAGATTGTGGAACACTGGCACTGACGGCGCCAACGTCGATTCAGCCTCTGTTTCTAGAAGATTCGACGAATTTGGACGTTTTTTGAAGAATTTTTGGAGGCACCTATTGGAGAACCGACTCTAGGCTTTATTTGGGGACAAAATTGATCAGAAAAGTGACTCTTCCTAATATCTCATCATCCCAATAGAACCTTCTACGCATCACACTTTCTTCCATTATTCATTCCACAATCATTTAGAATTCAATTTTCTTATAATTTAGAGTTTTATGGTGAGATTAAGTGCGAACTCTTCTCTAAGAGTGTTGGAGAAGGAAAAAAGTGAGAGATTTCTTATTCCTACATTTCCTAGAAGAGGCTACAAGGGATTTGTTTTAAGAAAGAGTTTCAGATAAGTGTTGTATGAACTTTCTTTTATATATAAAATTTGTATTTTGTTGTATCATTCTCATGGAAGTCTGAGTAGTTTCCTTTATTTTTCTCCACTTTCTTTTATATATGAAATTTGTGTTTTTTTGTATCTTTATCATGAAGTCTGAGTAGTTTACTTTATCTTTCTCCCTACTCTAAAATTTGTGTTTTGTCATATCTTTCTCATGAAGTCTGAGTAGTTCCCTCTATCTTTCCCTCTACTATGAGATATGATGTATCTTTTTCATGAAGTCTGAGTAGTTTACTTTATCTTTCTCCCTACTCTGAGATATGGTGAAGAGAGATAAAATGAGTTCCCTCTATCTTTCTCCCTACTTTGAGATAAGGTGAAAAGAAGAGATAATATGAATGTGCTAATATTAAAATATAAAATTGATGATTTTTCAACTCCGAACTTAATTTACTTTTTGATCTGGCCAATTGAATTGTTAAAATTTGTTGTGAAACATATGATCCGGGAAATGAAGTATGAGTTATACAACAGAGTGAGGCTCACATTTGATTCCATGAAGAAGAATTTTGTTCATGGAATTAAGTACAAATAAATCAAAAAATATACTTTGTTGGGTGTAGAATTAGAGAATCTTTAGGGTGACGGACTAAAATCTCCAATTCGGTCTTAGTGTTTAAAAACTAAGGCTCCGTTTGGGGCCGCTTTTTTACGACTTCGTGGCAGGGAATCGCGGAATTCGATTGTTTGGCTCTCAGCGTCGCGGCAGAACGAAGCTGAAGCGGAAGAAAAGCGGGCCGCGATATCCATCCCGCGGCCCCAACTTTCAGCTCGTCAAAAGCTTTTTTTACCCTCGGCGCAATCCTCCTCCCGCCTATTCCCGTAGCGTGCGCGAGCGTTCTTCTTCCTCATCGACACCCGAAGCCTCCGCGAGCATTCTTCTTCCTTGACACCCAGGACCGATCGCGCACGTTCTTCTTCCTCGAGCGCGAGCGTTCTTCTTCCTAGACACTAGGACCGAACCATACGCGCGTGTTCTTCTTCCTCGACACCAGGATCGAACCCTTCCGCGCTCGTTCTTCTTCCTCCAACAGAACCGAACCATCGGTGAGTTCTTGCCGCGCAGGTCCTTCCTAGAACAGGACCGAATCCAGGGAACACGAGCAGGTAATCCGATCTTCTTCAAATTTTTTTATGGACATCGGGAAGAAAGGGTTTTGGGTTTTAATCTCACCTTTTTTCTGGATGATTTGTGATGGAGATGTTCATGGTTTACATGCTGAAATCGTTCAAGGACTCACTCAAAGTTCTCGAAGCTGACATCCAGCATGCCAACATGCTGTAAGTGGTTTACTGTACTCGATCGATCAGCTCCGTTTCTTTCCCCTTTTCTTCCATGTGTATTTGAGGATTGGCGTTGGTTAGGGGAAGGGTTGGTTCTCATGTAAGCGTTTGTTTCTCTTGTTGTATTTTGGAGAATGTACTGGTTGTTTGCAGCTCGAATTTTCAGTTCCTGAATAGAAATGTTTCCATATTTTTCTTTGAAGAAATCAATGAGGATCTGCAGCTACTTTCTTTCTGGTCCTTAAGTTTCTTTTAATTGTCAATATATTGGTTCGCCTAATTAACCGATTGAGTGGATTTTGGTAGGTTAAATGAGTTGGGGTGGTGTTTAGAATCTAAAATTGTATTTCGTAGATGCGTGCCCATTTTTAGTTTGTTTATGGACTGTCTTTTTGAAATTACATGTACAGAGAGCAATATAAGCTACTTCTCGTATTATTTTTGATGCTTGAGATGCTCTTGAAAATTTTCATTCGATATTTTGATTGTGGGGGTGTGCTATTTTTTAATATCCTGAAAATGTTGACCTTGGTGATAATTTTATTCATGCCGCCTTAACGCATTGTAGATTCTTTTTCTTGTCGTAGGTACTATAATGATCATTTATGAAGGAAAGCATAAGGGTGCGAAAGGGAAGTGAAGCAATTGAATGAGATTTGGAAAGCAGTAGTATAAATTTTAGTAGAAGAAGCACTTGATGTTCTGACATTCATGTTCATTAATTCTGCAATTACTTCTTATTGGTCACTGTTTGATCTGCCATTTCTATTTTAGCTTGAATGTTGTGTTATGATTTTTAGTTTTTTTTTTACTTAAAAATGTAATTTTTAACCTTGCCATAGTTATGAATACTGATTAGTTAAAGATCTGGATGAGTGAATGGTGTTTTTTAGATTGTTTTTAATTACAATTCTCTCTCTAGTCATCATTGTCATGGTTGAGTTTCCATGATTTGTGTTTATGCCTTTGCATTGAATTCTCAATTGCTAAGGTGTTTTTCATTACCATTTATCTTGAAACTTGTGTGGCTTATTTTTGACTTTTCCTTTTTGATTAGTTTTTCGCAATTGCAATTGAACTTTCAGTATTTATTTAGTTCTTATTGCAATCATACTAAAAACCACAAGTAAAGGAAATACTTGTGGATTTCTACAGTTCATATTGTGCTTTGTTTTTTATTTCAACTCTGTAAACTATACTTCTCTGAAATTCTTTGTTTGTTGATTACTTTTAGGAAAATTTACGTACATACCACTCCACACTTATCTATTTACGTATGTAACTCCTAAATTTTAATTTTTAAATGCATAGCACTTTACTTTGCATGAAAAGATGTGTTATACTTTTTAAAAGTTAAAATGACGGTATTTTTTATGTGATATGAAGGAAATTGAAGGTAAAAAAATAAAAAAATTAGGTATTTCATTCAACATATGTGTTTAAATAATAACGTTTTACAAATAAATCCGATTAAACTCTGTTTTGTCGAAGCCTGCGTTGAAGCCTGCGTTGAAGTCGCTCAGATAAGTGGCTGGTCCATCAAATTTCAGATCCACGGGAGGGAGATCTAGCATCACTTTCGTCGAAGCCTGCGTTGAAGTCGCGGTTCTTGTCAATGCCTTAGCTCCTTGTATGAGCCTTACAAGGATCTTCAAGTCCTCTAGATCAATCATTCTCATTCCTTTACTCCCCACACTATCTCCATTTACTGTCTTCTTTGATCACCTGGACTCTCTTCTAGGTCATACGAACCACGAACAATGTTCTTCCTCCTTTAAACCCGATTTTGATCTATCTCATCCTCAAGATTGGGATATTCTAGTTGTTTCTAATATTTTTTAATGCAGTGAGTAGTTAATTGCTAGTTTAGCAAGCGTCCATGGTGTTGTACGATTTTATTTTGGGGTCATTTACATGCATACACTTGAATTCATGTTTATTTACATATCTATCACATATCGTTTGCAGGTGTAGCAACCATTATTGTCATGATAGTGAACTCAGCCATATTTAAGGCGTAGAATTATTTATCTGTAGCTGATGTGCAGTATCTTTGGGTGTTGTGCAAATATTCGTAAAACTTCAAAGTTTGTGTTAGATATGTAAATATATAAGATTGTGTTGCATATGTGTTCTTATTCATAAACAGATGTTGTTAGCACTTTGGGGTCTTACTAAAGTTCCAAAATAATGGTTGTTATACTATTCTTTTAAACAGTTTTACCAAAAAGGGGTAGTATGAACTTTTTTTCATAAACAATTGTCCAACAGCTGGTTTCACGCAGCTGCACCAAACAGACAGCCAGCTTCCCCGGAGCTGCTTCCCTACAGCTGCTTCCTGGGGCAGCACAGCTGCAGCTGAAAAGCTGAGAAGCTGCAGCTGAAAAGCTGAGAAGCTGCAGCTGCGCCAAACAGAGCCTAAAGTGAGAGTTGGCCTTCAGGTGAAGGGAAGTGGGAACTCTGGAGTAGGAGCTAGTATCCTCCTAGCCTAGCCACAGATTTAGTGACTAAACTTGAGATTAGCCAATGATTTTCTATAGCATTGTATCAGGGTTGAGAACTAAAACTGCTCCTATTTGACACAATACATATTTGAACCATTTATCTCATCTCATTTTACTAAAACCTCATTGTAGTGAGAAAGATGTTTTTTCACATAAGAAATCTTCATCACATAAACATAGTTTAATAGTTTACTACTTACAGCTTAAACTTCATATTTCAGTTTTGTTATTAATTAAATAATTTAGTTCTGATAATATCTCAACATTTGAAATTAGTGAAAGTAATTTCGTTTTGACTTTCTGTGAATTTCCTAGTAAATGTATCATTTCAAATTTAAACCTTCCGCGTGGGATCGATATTTGGGGCTTAACTAGAGAGTCATTTATTACTTAATAATGATACGTATACTTGCATAGAATCCCAACATTAATTGCTTAAATTTCAAATTCATAACATATTGCATCGAGCTTTTGGCACCGTTGCATAGCGGAGTTAACTATATAATTTTTACATAACTGTGTTTCACCGGGATCAAGTTTTTGGCGCTGTTACCAAGAAAGGTAACGGTAAATTAAATATATTTGGTAAATTAAGAAATTTAGAGATAAAAAAAAATTAAAAAAATTAAAAAAATAAAAAATCCAAAACGAAAATATATTTTTATTTAAGAGTTATTTTTAAGAAATTTTTCTTTGCTTATTATATTTGTTATACAAAATATTGGATCCAAAGGTTTAGTGCCTTACGATTCAGAATTAGAACATACTATTAGAAAAATTCAAAAACAAAAAAAAGAAATTAAAAACTTAAACGAAATGGTGAATAACTTAAATAATCAAATAAAGGAAAATCGACAAAGACTTTTAAAAGATTATGTTAATCCAACAGCAGATGAACTTCGCTTGACTATTCAAAATTCTGATCTTGTTGCTAATTTATTTGAGCTTAAACCTGCTATTATCCTAATGGTAAAAAATAATCAGTTTAGAGGAACACCTACTGAAGATCCAAACTTATATGTTGCTAGTTTTCTTGAAATTTGTGCTACTTTTAAATATGACAGAGTGTCTAATGATGGTGTTAGGCTTAGACTTTTTCCTTTTCCATTAAGGGATAAACCCAAGGTTTGGTTAAATTCATTAACACTTGGATCTATCAGAAGTTGGGGAGAACTATCACAAAAATTCTTAGCTAAATATTTTTTACCCTCGAAAATGGCTAAGCTTAGAAATGATATTACATCTTTTTGTCAGTTTGAAGAGGAATCGATATATGAAGCTTGGGAAAGATTTAAAGATCTTAAAAAATGTCCACACCATGCTCTACAAATTGGTTAATAATTCAAAATTTTTACAATTGATTAGTAAGATGACTGAGATATATTATAGATGCTGTTGCGGGTGGATCACTAATGTCAAAACCTTTTGATGAAGCATATTCTTTAATTGAAGAAATTGTTACTAACAATTTTCAATGGCCCTCTGAAAGAGTGAATCCGAAGAGAGTAACTAGCATTCATGATTATGATGTAATGTCTATTTTAGCATCTCAAATTGCTGATATTTCGAAAAATATTGATCAAATAGGAGTGAACTATTCTTAAATACTACCAATATTAGAGGAAAATTCACTATGACAGATCATTGATACTCAATCATCTTATGAAACTTTAAATTATATAAAAAATCAAAATAACAATCCCTATTCTAACTTTTATAATCCTGGACGCAAAAATCACCCTAATTTTAGTTAGAATTGTTATAACAATTCGGTGAATCCCTCCAGAAATTTGAACAACCAAGGAAATCCTAGTTATCGACCTTATTATCCTCCTGGATTTAACTCTAATCCTAATCCACAAGTTAAGGAAAAGAAGTTGACGATGGAAGAAGTAATGTTAAACATGGGAAAAAAAATACAAAATCAAGGGGTTGCTATTAGAAATATTGAAAATCAATTAGGACATATTGCTACTGCACTAGTAACAGACCTTTTGGAATTCTTCCGAGTACAGTGGAAGTTAATCAAAAAGATCAAAATAAGGAGCAAGTTAAAGTTATTCAATTACGAAGTGGAAAAGAAGTTGAAACAAATATCCAAAGAGAAACAGAATTTGATGAAGAGAACTAAGCACTAGAAAGTGACCAAAATGAAAATGAACAAACACAAGGTCCTTCAGAAAAACCATTACCTCTGTTTCCTCAAAGACTGAAGCAGAAAAACAAAGGTAAACAATTTACAAAATTTTTGGACATTCTTAAGAAGTTAACGATAAACATTCCTTTTGTTGAAGCTTTGGAACAAATGCCAAGTTATGTGAATTTATGAAGGATATATTAAACAAGAAAAAACGATAAATATTCCTTTTATTGAAGCTTTGGAGCAAATGCCAAGTTATGTGAAATTTATGAAGGATGTACTAAATAAGAAAAGGAAGTTTATATATCATGAGACCGTTGCACTCAGTGAAGAGTGTAGTGCTATTATTCAGAAAAAGCTTCCTAAAAAATTAAGATCCTGGTAGTTTTACTATACCTTGTTCTATTAGTGAAAAGATTTTTGGAAAAGATTTATGTGATTTAGGAGCGAGTATCAATCTTATGCCTTTATCGATCTTTAAACATTTAGATTTGGGAGTGATTTTCCTAACTACTATAACTCTTCAGTTAGTTGATCGATCAATAACTTATCTAAAAGGAGTTATAGAGGATGTATTAGTAAAAGTGGATAAATTTATTTTCCCTGTAGACTTGTAGTATTGGATATGGAGGAAGATAAAGAAATTCTTATTATTTTTGGAAGACCATTTATTGCAACACTGAGAGTTGTGATATATGTGCAAAAATATAGAATTAATAGTGAGAGTTAATGATCAAGAAGTAAAATTTATTATTGCAAAGGCTATGAAATATCCAGCAATAGAAAAAGATAATGAATGTTTTAAGATGAAAGTAAATGATTATCTGAGTAATTAGCAATTTAAGAATGAGTTTAAAGACAAATTAAAGCAAGGAGAATTTTTTGAAAACAATGACAAAATAAAAGAAGAAGATTTGGATTGTATTCAGGGCAAATTTAAAACTTTTGACTTGTTGGAAAACGATAATAAAAATATTTTTCCTTCAAGTATTAAACCACCTGAACTTGAACTGAAAATGCTACCTGCCCATTTAAAATATGTGTTTTTAATAGAGTCATCTAAATTGCTTGTTATTGTATCTTCTGAATTAACAGAAATTCAAGAACAAAAATTAATAGAAATGTTAAAAAATTATAAAAAGGCTTTTGGATGGACTATAGCAGATATTAAAGGAATTAATCATTCTATTTGTATGCACAAAATTCTAATAGATGAACAATATGAACCTAAAGATGATCCTTAGAGGAGATTAAACCCAATAATAAAAAAAGTTGTTAAAAAAGAAATTTTAAAATGGCTGGATGCTGGAATTATATATCTTATTTCAAACAGTGCTTGGGTAAGTCCAATTCACTATGTTCCGAAGAAAGGAGAAGTGATCATTGAAGAAAATGAGAAAAATGAATTAATACCAATAAGACAAGTTACTGGTTGGCAAATTTGTATTGACTATAGAAAATTAAACATGGCCACCAGAAAAGATCACTTTCCTTTACCTTTTCTAGACCAAATGTTGGATAGATTATTTGAGAACAAATATTATTTATTTTTAAATGGATATTCTGGTTATCACCAAATTTCAATTGCTCTAGAGGATCAAGAGAAGACAACATTTATAAGCCCATATGGAACATTTTCTTTCCGTAGAATTCCTTTTGGACTATGCAATGTACCTGCAACATTTCAAAGATGTATGATGTCAATCTTTAGCAATTTTATTGAACATGGAATGGAAATGTTTATGGATGATTTTTCGGTATTTGGAACTTCGTTTGAATTATGTTTAAATAATTTAGAAAAAGTTCTAGAAGTGAGAAAAAATCAACCTAGTACTAAATTGAAAAAAATGTCAATTTATGGTTGCAGAAGAAATTGTACTTGGGCATAAAATTTTTGAAAATGGCATGGAAGTGGATCCTGCAAAAATTCAAGTTATTGAAAAATTATTATCTCCGACTAATGTTACAGGGGAAAGAAGCTTTTTAGGACATGTTAGTTTCTATAGGCGTTACATAATTTTTTTTCCTAAAATAACTAAGCCGTTATGCCAACTTTTAGAAAAAAGCACAAAATTTGATTTTAATGAGGAATGCATATAAGTATTTGAATTATTGAAAGAAAAAATAATCATTGCACTTATAATAGTTCCACCTGATTGGGAAGACCATTTTAAATAATGTGCGATGCTAGTGATTATGTTATTGGGGCTGTGTTAGGATAAAGGCACAACAAAGATTTGAAAGTAATATATTATGCTAGTAAAACTCTAAATGATGCTCAAATTAACTGCACTACTACTGAAAGAGAGTTACTTGCTATTGTCTATGCCTTCGATAAACTTAGACCTTACTTAATTGGAACTAAATGTATAGTGCATACAGATCATTCTGCTATTAAATACTGGATACAAAATAAGGAAAGGGAAATGATAATAAAATAGCTGATCATTTGTCTAGACTAAAAAGAGAAATATTAACTAATTTTGTAAATGAAATTTTACAAAATTTCCCTTGATGAAAAGTTATATAGTATTGATGAAATGAATGTACCGTGGTATGCCGATATAGTAAATTATATTGTAAGTGATATTTTACCACCTGATAACAAAAATCCACAATCAAAGAAATTTATATATAATTCAAAATTCTATTTTTGGGATGACTCATATCTATTTAAATAATGTAAAGATCTAATTATTAGAAGTTGTGTGTCTTATGAGGAAATTTAACAGATAATTGAAAGATGTTATGATTCTAAATTTAGAGGACATTTTGGAACAAATAGAACTGCATATAAGATTTTGCAAGCTGAATTTAATTGGTCTACTCTTTTTAGAGATGTTAATGAATATTATTATAACATGGGATCGATGTCAACGAGTAGGAAATATTTCTAGAAGAAATGAAATGTCTCTAAAGTACACATTAGAAGTTGAAATTTTTGATGTGTGGGGATTAGATTTTATGGGACCATTTAAGTCTTAATTTGGGAATTTATATATATTACTCGTATTTGATTATATGTCCAAATGGATTGAAGCTATTGTTGTTTGTATTTGATTATATGTCCAAATGGATTGAAGCTATTGTTGTATTTAGATTGTGATGCTCAGAGTGTTTCTAAATTTTTAATTAAAAATATTTTTACAAGATATAGAATGCCAAGAGTAATTATTACAGATGCAGAATCTCATTTTATGAATAAGAGAATCGAAAATTTGATTAAGAAATATGATATTATGCATAAATTATCTACTGTTTATCATCCTCAGACTAGCAGTCTAGCAGAAATATCAAATCGTGAAATTAAACGAATTTTAGAAAAAGCTGTAAATCCTTATAAATTGGATTGGTCTGCTAAATTAGATACTGCATTATGGGCATACAAAACTGCTTATAAGACTCCTATAGGAATGTCTCCATATAGACTTATTTTTGGAAAAACATGTCACTTACTAGTAGAATTGGAGCATAAAATATTTTGGGCTATTAAAGAATTTAATTTTAATTTAAAGGATGCTGGTGAGAAAAGATTATTGTAACTCAATGAACTTGAGGAGATTAGAAATAAAACATATGATAATGAAAAAATCTATAAAGAGAAAATGAAAATATGATATTATCGGAAAATTATTTAAAAGAAGTTTGAACCTGGACAAGAAGTTTTATTATATTATACAAGATTGAGATTATTTCCAGGAAAACTGAAATTCAGATGGTTAGGACCATTTAAAGTGATTAAAGT
>JXCR01148561.1:109796-130346 GCA_002079205.1 Phalaenopsis hybrid cultivar | reverse complement strand
TATTAAAAATCTTAAAGGTTCATGTAAGAAGAAAAGAATTAAACTTTATGAAATGTTTAAGCTAATATAAATTTGTTAAGTGAAGAAATGTGACAAGTTTTGACTTTAAAAAGAGGATAGTGAAGTTCAAAATCATTAAAGGCTATCCGGATATATTAATCCTCACATATATAGAAAATAAAAGAAAAGAAAAGAAAAAAAAGAGAGAGAGAGAGAGAAGAAAAGAAAAGATGTGGGGAGAAGCTTGAGGAGATGCCTAATTAAAAATTGGCTTCACTTGAATCAATTTAAAAAAGAAGCCTTGCTACATTTCTAAACTTTTATTTGAGTATTAATTTATTTACTAGTAAAGTTTTATGAAGTTCTTTTTCATATGAATATTTTTAGTGACTTTAATATGACAATTTGCAATTTTTCTTGAAAAGAATAGAGAATCAGAAATTTTGGACTTGATTGCTAAATATTCTTATACCGTTAGTATTAACTGGAGTTATTTTGATTTTTTCTTAAGTTATGCTATTGTATTTAGTGGACTAAGATATGGAAATCTAGAAGTTAAATTATTTACCATAAGTCATATTTTTATATAATAGAGGAGTTATTTGAGGACAAGTAACATGTAAGTTTGAGGGATTTTGATACACCAAAAATCTATACATTTTTAGACCCATATTTTATACTCATTTTTGGTGATATTGTATTTTAATATAAGGTATTTTTATGTTTTCTTGCAGGTTGTTGAATTTTAGGACTTGAAACAAAAAGGAAGCAAAAATGATGAAATTTGGAGCAAAAATGAAGAAGTTGAAAATTTTTTCAACGCAAACGACGCCGTTTGACAAAGAGCAACAAATTAAATTGTGGAACACTAACGCCGACGGGTCAACGCCAGAATGGGCACCGATGGTGCCAATGTCGGTTCAGCCCCTGTTTTTAGAAGATTAGACAAATTTGAACGCTTTTTGAAGAGTTTTTTAAGGCATTTATTGGAGAACCGACTCTAGACTTTCTTTGGGGTCAAAATTGATCAGAAAAGTGACTCTTCCTAACATCTCATCATCCCAATTCAACCTTCTACGCATCAAATATTCTTCCATTTTTCATTCCACAACCATTTAGAGTCCATTGTTATTATAATTTAGAGTTTTGTGGTGAGATTAAGTGTGAACTCTTCTATAAGAGTGTTGGAGAAGGAAAAAAGTGAGATATTTTTTCTTCCTACATTTCCTAGAAGAGGCTACAAGGGAAGAAAGAGTTTTAGATATTATTGTATGAACTTTCTTTTATATATGAAATTTGTGTTTTGTTGTATCTTTCTCATGAAGTCTGTTGTATGAACTTTCTTTTATATATAAAATTTGTGTTTTGTTGTATCTTTCTCATGAAGTCTNATTTTATATATTATAAATTAAGACAAATATTGGTATTAGAGGAAAATTTGGAATCAAATTGATCGAAAACATGAAAAGACGCAATTTTGGCCTCTAGCGCCGACAGCGCCAACATGGGCGCTGATGGCGCCCGCAGACAGACCAAAGCGTCAACAGCGCCGACGGCGTCGATAGCAGTTTGACGGTTTAGGACAAATTTTGACGAACTTTAGCGAGATTTCACTTCGTAATAACCGTCGAGAGGTGTTTTAAAAGTCTTAAAAACTACCTTGGACGACCAGAAACTTTCTATTTTCGAATTCCATGACCTTCAATTCTAGAAATACTTCCAGGAATGGAGTTTTCAATAGAATAAAGTTTATCAGTTTTGACACGCAAATATTATATGACAATGTTATTACAAAGAAGAGGCTTATCAAGGAGGACGCTTTGTCAATCACAGATTGATTAATTCAAGTTCTCTAATTGATAAAATCATTATACAAAGGCGATAATAAGTTTTGTGTTGCACTACCGTTGTAGTTGTTGTACCAGTAGTGAAGGAATTCTATGCCAACTTACATGGAATTACACAAGGAGTTATCTTCGTACGAGGTAAAGCTGTATCATTTACTCCTGCACAAATCAATGAGTTGTATATGATAGAACAATCTGTCATTATACAAATTTTATCCCTACCAGAGATTTGATGGAAGATGTCTATAATTTTCTAACAGATGAAAGTGATGTTTGGGAAATGCGAGATGAAGGATATGTTAGTTTCTCTGCTTCATTGCTTAATCCAATATCGAAGCAATGGCATTTCTTCATTTCCGCAAAATTACTCCCTACCATGAAGATTAGTAAAGTCACCAAAGAAAGTACTATTTTCAATTATTGCATTCAAATGGAAAAACCCATTGATATAGGATCTATCATATTTAAATATGTTATGGGTATTATTATGAATGGGCCAATTTATGAACTTGGGCATCCTTCCATAATTTTTCTACTTTGCAGTCAATCTCAAGTTCCATATGAAAGTTGAGAAAAAGTTTTATTACTTTGGGAGCCCATGATTTCTATTGATGATAATTATGTTGGGAATGGAAATGAAGCATTAGACACTATCTTAGATCACTCATCACATGCGTCAACTCCATTGATGCCACCAACTGTTGGAAGTTCACTTGCTGTAGAAAAGAAATTGAAGAAAATTGAAAGAGAACTTCAGAGTATTATGAATGCAACAGGAGATCTTAAGTACATTTTTTATCACCTAGATTGGAGAATGAAAGAGAATTTTGATCATACTGAAACATTTGAAGCAGGATTAGTGTGGATGTTTAAAGAAAAAGAATAGATCAAAGAAAATTTGACTGATCAATTCTCGTACCGACCCTTCTACAATTTGTACGTTCATTACTAGTCCATGGGAGATATTAGAGGACGAGAAAGCACTGAAGATGAGACAGAATAATTAAATAATTTGGACTCTACTAGTTTAAAATACTTATGTACTTAATGTGACTGAGTGGATTAGAATTAGTTTGCTTTGCTTTAGAATTCTGAACTTTGATTGCGTATATAGTTTTGTGTCAGTTTTTAGTGTTGTGGCTTGATTTTGACGCTGATTTATAATTTAGTTTACTTAATATGTGTAAAAGTGTGATTAGAAAAATGTGTTTATAAAAGTATATTTTCATATATAAAAGTTAGTTTGTTGTTGTTTGTGAAAATGTTTTTCTGTGAATTATTGTTAGATAAAAAATTGAGTTAAAAAAAAATATACTAAAAAGACTTTGGAGAAAATTGAAAAAAATCGAAAAATGGAATCCTTGGCTTGCAGCGTCGACGGCCCTGGCATGGGCGCCGACGGTGCCCTTAACCTGAGAACAGCCTTTAACCCTTTAAAATTCGTGATTTTCACTGTAAACTGCCATTTTTACCCTTTGAGTCACCTTCAACCTCCGTTTTTTGCACCTAGGGCTCGCATTTGCTTGGATTTGAGGAGATTTTAAGGTAAAGGAACTTTAAATTTCATCTTCTCTAGATACGAGCTACACTTTGAACTAAAAATTTTTTATTTTAACCAAGGATTTATCTTACATTGTCGAGATCCGAAAATTTTAAAATTTTTTGAGAGATTTTGAGAAAATCCTTTGGTGAAGAACTCTTACTTAGTAGATTTAAGTATAAAGCGTTTTACTTTATGGTTTTCAGAATTTTTGGAATTTATTCGAATTTTTTTGAATTTTCTCTAGATTTCCCATGACACCAAGAACGAGCAAAGGAAAAAGGAAAGTAGATTATGTGAACAAAAATTTGTTAGCTTTAGGGCTAGTGCTCGATTCAATAGTCTACTTGAGCATAAAAAAGTAATTCTGGATCGTGGTTTTAAAAGTTCGGGTGGAGAAGTCGAGCGATTAATCAATGCTCGGTAGTGGGAAAATTTTTGTTATTTTACTGTCGATGCGATTATTGGTATAGTGATGGAATTCTATGTCAACTTTTTCTGAATCTTCTGACGACTTTGTTTTTGTTCGTGAGAGAAACGTGGAAATTTCTCCACGAAAAATTAATGAGTTTTATCAATTAGAAAATGTTTACAGTTGCCAGTTTAATCATTTTATGTTACTAATGAGGCCTTAGATGAGGTTATTTCTTTTCTTACTGATGGAAGAGGGACCTGGAAAGTCAAAAATGGTGTTAAGGTAAGCTTTCCTCTTTTTAAGCTTAATGTAGTATCTAAGGTCTGGCACTACTTTATTTCTGGAAGAATGATCCCGACAAATCATCATAGGGAGGTGACCAATGATAGAGTCATCCTGAACTTCTGTATTCAGCAGGTGATGAGGATAAATGTAGGCTCTATTATCTATATGAACATTAGATCTATTGCTTTGGGAGAGACCACTGGTGGTTTGGCACACCCTGCACTTATTTTTACTCTCTGTGAACAAGCAGGAGTTGATTTTAGACTTAAGGAAGAGAGGATTGAGCATCTAAAACCTATTGGGTCTGCCAATATAAAGACATACGAATCTCATGTTGATTGGAAATCTAGAAGTAAGACCAGAGATATTCCTTCTCCTTCGAGGACCCCTACTTCTAGTCACCCTACTAACCGAGAACTTTTAGATCAAATGATGATCCAGCAGAGAGATATCTTAAGAATGGATCATAGATTGCAAAACATGGAAGCCAGAAATGCTCACACTGATGATTTGATACGACAAAAGTTCGAATATGATGTTGGTTATGATGATGCGTTCGTGAGATACATGAAGGGTGATCATTCAGTTCAGTTTCCTACTCACCCTGTTTTTACTCCATATCAGCAGCAAAATTTGGATGTAGAAGAAGATGATGATTGGTGATTTTTTTTAGTTTATGTTTGATTATAGTTTGTTATTATATTGTTTGTTTTTGTTATATTGTTAAGACTGTTTGTTAGATTGTGAGACTCTGTTTTGTTATTATGTTGAGTTGTGAACTGTAATTTGTAAAACCATTTTCATTTCTGGAATTCAGTTTAATTCTATTGTTAGTTTTTGTATTTTATTAAATGTATTGTAGTTAACTCTTTCTCAGCAGATTTTATATGTATTATGCGTAATTTAATGTTTTAAGTCTTGTAGTTTTTTTATATTATCACCTACAGTATTTCAGAATTAAAGTTTCAAAATCAAAACCTTCAACAGGTATGTATTTTCTTTATGTATTTAATGTTTTCTTTCACCCTTTATTTTTCAGTTTTTCATGCTAAATCTTTTAAAAATTTAAGTTTGGGGGGAAAGAAAAAATCCCTTTTAAAGAAAGAAACTTAATTTTATTTGTCTTCACTTAACCATAATTTCAAAAATTTTAAATTTAACAAGACCTTTGGTATTAGTGGTTAACTTTAGATAATNTTCAGTTTTGTTATTAGTTAAATAATTTAGTTCTGATAATATCTCAACATTCGAAATTAGTGATAGTAATTTAGTTTTAACTTTCTATAAATTTCCTAGTAAATTTATCATTTCAAATTTAAACATTCTCCGTTGATCGATTGGCTTAAATAGAAAGTATTTTATTACTTGATAACGATACATATAGTTGCGTGAAATCTCAACATTAATTGATTAAATTTCTAATTCATAAAATATTGCATCAAGCTTTTAGCACTGTTGCATAGCGGAGTCAACTATATAATTTTTACACAACTATATTTCACCGGGATCAGAATCTACCATACCCCAAAAATTGAAGCCTCGATGGGAAGATACGGTACCCCTGGAAGTCAATCTTAGGAGGAAAGACTCGATGGAAAGCTATCATGCCCCTGGAAGAGGAGCCCAAGAGTTAAATCTAGATGAAAAGCTAATAGTGGATAGGGTCCTCACTAGAAAGCCTCCAAGAGAGCAAGTGGTTGAGAGGGTCTCCACTCAAAGACCTCTAAAGGATACAAGCCTCAGAAGGCTCAGATACATCAAAGACCTTAGAAGATTATAAGCCTAAAAAGTATTGTCATATTTTGAGCTCTTAAAAGGCATAAGTCAGATGTATGTGATTTTAATATGTGTTTCACTTTTATGATTACTGGATGTGAAGGAAAAACCCACAATAGTCTTATATTAAAATATGCTGTGAGAACTAATAAGTACAACTTTTCAAAGCTGTCTCCAAGTTTTCCTTGCATACTAAAAAGCAAAATATTTATTGCATTACAATACTAATGAACAAACTTATAACAAGAAGACATTATTTGATTGATACTAGATATCCATTACAAAAAGTCATCCCTCAAGTCATTCCTTGATGCAAAATAACATATTCCAAATTTTGAAAGAACTCGCAACATGATTCAGGGCAGGAAGGAGATGTTTAACAACAGACACTCATTTTTATGTGGTGTTATTTAAATGACATTTGGGATTTTAAAAAAATGGGTCATTTTACGTGATATGCACACCTATCATTTCAACAAATACGTGAAGATTGTGGTCACTACAATGGCTCTCTACAACTACACTCGTCAGCATCCTTCACGTAGTGATATTGATTTCAATAATTCAGATGAGGTTCAATCACAAGTCCTCACGGAAGCATAAGAATATCGCCTGTGTCAATTAATATCACAAAAAAAAAGTGATTTACATGTCTTGTACACAATATAGGGAAGGGGTTGGGGAGATAAGGGAGTTGAGAGTGAATTACAAATGCAATAGTTAATGGGTAAAAGGATTTTGTATTTCATTTTCTTTATCTGTGTAATGTGTTGCAACAACAACTATTGCTTCTTGTAATGACGTTATATGCAATGAACTTCATGAAATTTTGATTCAGTGCAAATTACCTTTTCATTCTTTCTGTTTGTACATTTTTCCACATGGACCAAGGTTCTCTTCTGTTTCTATCATATGTTGTTGGGGTTCTTCTAGAAGATCTTTGTGCTGATATGGTTATGTGATACATACGAAACTCAATTTTCCATGGCATAAAAACAACCAAGATCCCTTGTTTTTTCAGTCATATGACTATTGAGGGTTTTATGGATGACCTTTGTGGTGATATGGTTCTGTGTCACATATGAGTTTGGTTTTACATGGGATAAATGCAACTAAAATCCTTTTTTTATAAAGGTCTAGTGTTTTTTTGTAGTAACAAATTTTTCTTTGGTTTATACTTTGTGCTCTGAGTTTCATAACTTTATAAAACAGTGCATTTATATTATACTTTTTTTTTTACTAATATTGCATCTAAGGTTCTATGCTTAGTGGTTTTAAATATTCAGAAAAGATAAGTTCGACGTCTTTTGGTGTCTCTAGAGTATTGTACTGTTACTGTCGACTGCAGTGTTCTCTGCTTACTTCGCGACAATAGCATAGCTATGGGAGGAAATTTTATAGGAATCTAAAGAAGGTGGATCAATTCAATGATTTCATCTCTAATAGTGTTCAGGCGTGAAGAGTTTTAAATTCAATATTACAATAATATTAACTGATATTTTAATAATTTTATTTTTAATTTTGATTGCTCTCTTACTCACTGTTTAGTGACATGTCAGTTTTATTATGTAATATTCAAAATGGATATTTGTTTCCATGTATGAAATGTACAACCATGACTGATTTTGCTATAAAAAGCATAATAATACAAGGGCAGAAAGGTTTTTTTATCACAAATAACTGCAGCACAGCTGTTGCACTACACAAAATAAATAGACACATAACTTCTCCGCAGCAGCTTATACACCACAGCTTCCTGACAAGGTTAATGTGCAACAACTTTCTAATAAGATGCAGTTGTTCCAAAAAGACTCAAACATTGAGGCCGCTTTTGGTATAACAGTATAATTTCGATAAAAAATTTAAAGTTAAGCGTGCTTGTATGGGAGCACTCCTAGGATGGGTGACCTCCTGGGAAGTTATACAAATGGAGCAAAGCTATAAGACCAATAAGCCAAAATGAACAATACTTTCACTAGTGATGTTTGAACTCTTATACAAATGGAGCAAAACTATAAGACCAGTAAGCTAAAATGAACAATACTTTCATTAGTGATAGTTTGGGCTTTTACAAACGATATCAGAGCATTATATCTTCCTGAAGAAGATAGAATATTTTGTATGACGAATCAGTTCGATGATTCCACCTCCATCAATTTCTTATGTAAGAGAAATTATGAAACCCCTTAGATAAAATGAAGTTGAACTCTTAAACATTGAGGCGGCTTTTAATTTAATGATGAAATTTCAATAAAAACTCCAATGTTAAGCGTGCTCGCATGGGAGAATTTCTAGGATGGTCACACCTTGCTGGGAAGTAATACCAATGTGACAAAATCGTGAGGCCGACAAGCCAAAATGGACAATACCTTGACGGTGAGTTCAGGTTGTTACATGCTCTCAATTTCTCATTTAAGGTTTTGGTGTGGGGAGAGCATAGGTTACCATTTGCATGCATGTCAATGGATGAACGATTACTAAGGATTAAGGCCACTGATCCCTATCCATGTAATGTTTAGCTCAAATTAAGTTGGTGTTAAGTTTGATCTAAGAAAATGGTTAAGCCACTTCTTGACTTTGTTTAATTAAGATTTTTAATCACCCTTTTTCTGGCATAATGTAACTATTAGATCGAAATTGTCAAGCTTGAAAATTAAAAAGAAAAAAAAGATCATTTGGTAATATTATTTAGTACTGCAACAATGTCAAAATCATGCATGAAAAAAAATGAGTGAGTTACACTTAAAATAGTAAAAATGTGTCAATTTTTTTAATATGATTTGTTTTTATTTAAGATGTCAACTTAATCGCAAATTGGAGCCAACTTTGAACTTAATTTTTTTTAGCAAATTTAGATTCTTTTGTTAACACGGAATAACAATTTTTTGTAACTTATTTTAAATTTCAAATAAATTTTGGGATGCAATTATTCTTTTTTTAACATTCTGAAAAGTGACTAGATGATGTTGGATTTTAGCATACATGACTTCGTTCCAACCATCTTGTTGATCCTAACATGATGGTATGATCTTCATGAAATTTGGCCCTAATTGAAAATTTAAGTTGAATGAAGATTTTACATATGCAAAGGTTGGGTGCATTATTTTCTAACAACACTTTAAAATTTCTCTCATTCCCCATTGAACGCACAATAATTTATGATGGTGAATGCAATGAAACTCATGAAGCTCAAATTTGAGGCTTAGAAGTTGAGCGAAGCATCATGGAGCAACACATAAAAATATACAATATATGCTCTCACAAAAAAATGAAGACTAATCAATCATAGTCAATATTTGGTCAACCAATTGAAGATTATGTTAGACCAGTCATTGACTTGAACAATAAAAAAAAATAGAACTATGTTGTGGTAAAATGATGGTCTTTATTTTTGTATTAATATTTATTCTCAAGTGGATCCTGTGTAATGGCTTGGGTATATGCTTGCCAACAACATAGGTAGAAGGACACAATTCACCTATGTAACACAAAAGAGCATTTGCAAGTTTTATTAGAAATACTAGGCAACTTATTGCACCTAAATGTGAACATGGTATTGTGAGCTTAACTTTGTCTCTAAATACTTCTACCTGCATTAAATTTACTACAGAAAAAGTGCTATTATCATAAATGTCTTGGGACAAATAATTTTAACCAACTAGATTCTAAAACACCTAATTCACCTCTATGGTTAGCTCTAAATTATCAATTAGTATAAGATTTTCAACTATTTAGCTTCAGATCAAAGAGTTAGTTTTTTGAAAATTACATGTATATAATCATATCGACTGAGCGCACATGTCAGATCAATGAGGTAAGCCCACCATATGACCACCATTATTTGATTAAATATTATTTATTTTTTAAGAGCAATCTTATCATATATCTCCAACCTTGTAACACAAAAATTTAAAACTTAACTTTAAAAAGGATATAAAACATTTACCTAACATTAATAGTGTAGAATCTGTTTAACCTATAAGAAGGGTTCTTTGTAAAATTATAGTTCATCTAAATGGAAAAAAAATATTCAATATACTATATTGTATCCTAAAAAATGATGACCACATGAAGGCTTTTATCTTGAAAATAAGCTAAGAGATTAGCAGAAAATTAGAGAATAGTTGTGAAGGAATAAAATAGAAATGAGAAACCAGAATACTATTATTATACAAAAATATTAGTCATCCGGAATGAAGATATGTGATACTAACACGGAAGGATTTAGCAGAGTTACAAACATTATTATTAGCTTACATGCATCAAGCTCTTTACCTAAAGAGTGTGACCCAAAGGTTACTATTCATATTGGAAGATATATATTTTAAGTTCGTATTTTATTGATTAACTGCATAATTCTTTGGCAGTACATGAACATAAGCTAAGCTCTAAGACAATAAAAGCACAAAAAGAAAGAAAAATAATAATAATACCGCACTTAGGTGCCATGACTCGGATAAGAATGTTGCAACTCTATTAGAAAAAGGACAACAAGAAAATCATCTTGCAAACCCAATTAACCTGGAATGATGTCCAGAAAGAACTACTACAGAATCAAAGGTAAGAAAATTAATTCCAAATTTTGAGGAAATAAAATAGAAACTATACTTGCAGAAGATAAAAAAAAATGCTGCAACTATAAGATGTTGGGTCTTTTTAACATAAATGTCCACTCAGTAAAATAATGAAAAAAAAAAGTGACAAAAATAAAAAGAAGGCATTAAAGAAGTGTTGAACAATGAAAAGATGAGTAAGAAAAGTAACACCTACTTGATGGCAATGGATTCAATTAACAAGATGCTAAACAGAGGAAACAATGAAAAGATGAGTAAGAAAAGTAACACCTACTTGATGGCAATGGATTCAATTAACAAGATGCTAAACAGAGGAAATGATGCTTTCATGATGGTTTATATGCCGCATTACTTGGGTTAGGAGCATTCATCAAGCTAAAAAGGAAATAGTATACATTGAAAAATAAACATGAAGTATGAAAGTTATTCAAGAATTCAAAATGATTTATTTCTGTTAACAAAATTAAAAAAGAGTTATTACCAACATAGCAACTGCCTTTTTAAGGCCAATATTGAATATTTACACAATTTAATCCACAAAAATGTTGGTAAAAATGTAGCACATCCCATACCAAACATTGAAAAAAATTCATAACATTCATTTTAACACTCCATTCAAATACTCACACAAGAGCTAGGTTCATTATATACCTAAAGTTCAGGTCACATTTCTAAAAATCATAAAGAGAAATATATTAATTGATGATCAAATTTATATAAATCCTTAGGACTTTTATTTGCATAGATTTTAAGATTACCACATTCATAGAATAATTGCCATCTTTTTTCCACACATTAACTCGTACCATTTGAATTCTTAAACCAACAAGCTGATGCGCTCTGGTTTGCATTCACTAAAATGAACTACTGAAAGCATTTTGTACTTGGAAAATAAATGTTCGAGGCAATTGATAAACAAACATACACAATTTCTTTTTTTTTTATTTTTGTGAAATCAATGAATGTCGGATTCATCCTTATGTGACAATATAAAGAGAGAAGTCATTCAATAATATTGCGAATATGGAAACTAGTCCACTGTTCCAATTGAAATTTTCTCATTTTTGGGAGCAAATTATATTTGATACTCGAAATTAATTGTTAAATTAATTGCTCTTAATTCTTCTATGATTTGCAGAAGAGAAAAGGAACTAATTAATGGGCTTCATTAATTATTTGATTAATTCTTTAATTAGCCTAATGATATGATGGAATTAATAAATAGACATGCTAGCTACCCTTGTTATCTCTCCTCGGCATTGGTAGCTTTCCAGGTTATTCTTCTGGCGTGTTTCGGTTTGAAGCTCTCAGGCAGAGAGAAAGAGAAGAGAGGATAGAGAATGAGTGTTTTCTTATAATCGTCAAGGTGATCGACGGATGTAATTCTTCAAGTTAACAAAATCCTCTACAGCTCCGTGGATATAGGCAATTTGTCAAACCACGTAAATCTGTGTGTTTTGCTGCTTTCTGTTTTGCAAATTTTTTCGATCTGATTTTTTGCTTTATTGCTTTCTTTTTTCACAACTGGTATCAGAGACGTGGTTACAGATCTAAGGAAGAACGATGAGCGGAGACGAAGTGATAACATCAGGGATCGAGAAGTTTAATGACAGATTTTGGTTACTGAAAAATGCAGACAGAGGACTACCTCTATGGGAAGAAACTTCAGCTTCCATTACTGAGAAAGAAGTCATAAAAGATGGACGAGGCGGAATGAAATCTGTTGGATCGACAGATTATGAGGGTTATTCGATTAACCATGTCGAGATCTGTTGCCCACAACGTTATCAAGAAGAGAACTACTGCAGATCTCATGGCGGTTTTATCATGTATGTATAAAAATTAATCAGCGAATAACAATATTCACTTGATGAAAAAGTTATTCAACTTGAAGATGATAAAATGTGTATCTGTTACTAAACACTTGAACAATTTCAATACTATCACAAATCAATTGTCGTCCGTTGAAATTGATTTTGATGGTGCGATACGTGCGCTGATATTGTTGGCATTATTGTCAAATAACTGAGAAGCCATGAGAATGACAGCTAGCAATTCTGCAGGTAAATCTACACTGAAATATGATGATATTCATGATTTGATTTTGGCTGAGGAGGTGCGCGGGAAAGATTCTGGAGAGACTTCGAGTCCAAGTTCGGCACTGATTGTTGATTCCAGAGGAAGATCATGAGACAGGAACTCAAACAAAGGAAAATCAAAATCAAAGTCTGGTCAGCAGGCAACCTGCTGGAATTGTGGGAATGTTGGCCACCTAAAAAGAAACTGCAAGAATCTTAAGAAAAAGAAGAATAATAGTGATAATGTTGCAACTGAAGAAATATATGATGTATTATTGTTGGTAGTTCACAGTTCTGTTGATGACTGGATACTGGACTCAGAGGTTTCCTTCATCTTCCCACCAGGAGTTAATGCGGAACATTGTTGCATGTAACTTTGGGAAGGTATATCTGGCTGATAGAAAAACTCTGTATGTGATGGAGAAGGGAGACATTGATATTGGACTCCCTAATAAGAGCAAATGGATTTTGCAAAAGGTCAAACACGTTCCTGAGTTGAAAAAAAACCTCATTTCTGTTGGGCAGCTCAATGAAGGTGGTCATTAAGTAGTGTTCTCAGATAACACCAGGAAGATTACTAAAGGAGTATTAGTACTGGCTCGAAGTAAGAAAACTGACATACTATATATGACTACAGGTTTACTCAGACATGAACACATGAGTCAGAGGTGCATTATGGGGAAGCAGAAGAAAGTTTCCTAAAAAGTGGCAGATTGTCAAAGGCAGGAAAACCAGATCTTGTACGGACAAGTGGTGGAGAACCAAAGAGCTATGAAGAAATCTTGCAAAATGAAAATTCGAGCAAGTGGGAGCTGACAGAACTTCCAACAGGGAAGAAAGCATTACACAACAAGTGTGTGTATCGGATGAAGACTGTGTTTAATGGCAGTAAGAGGTACAAAACTGGACTTATTGAAAATTGCTTTCAGCAGAGGCAGGATATTGCCCACGTAGTGGGAGTTATAAGCAAATACAAGAGTAACCTAAGAAAGAGCTTGGTGGTACAAGACTACGTTGACGGTGGTACAAAACTACGTTGACGGTGATATGTCAATTAAAAGTGTTACTTCCTGATGCACGTGAATTAAGATTTTCACAACAAATAAAATCAATAAATACTTACCCACCATTCAAACTTCCTTCTTTTTGTTGGATTAAAGGGCATTTCATTAACATCAGCTAACTTTTGCAATAAAAGGCATGTCGTTCAATTTTCATCATCATAATATTTAATTAAATTAAATTATGAATTTTTCTAATTAGGAAAAACATTCAAAAATATTTATTTTCGTGATTCTCTATCTATTTTTAAGAGTTTATAGATTTGAAAGATAGATATGAAGATTATCAGTCGTACCAAGAATACACATTTTAATTAAATTGGCTAAAAAAAAAATTTAAGTTGACCATTCTAATTACCAACTGTCTGATGCATGTGAATTAAGAAAACAAACCAAGATTTCATTTTTTCAAAAAAAAAAAAAAATTATTAACCTCGAAACGATTAAATAACTTCAAATGGATCGCTTTGGACTAGTTGCCCTTAAAAGCTTAGGAGGCAATAAGTTTGGATATGCAATTATGGATGAGTACTCTATGTTCACATGGGTCATGTTCATAGCTATTATGTAAAGCTTCAATAGAATATAGTCTATAAATTTTGAAAATCGATGGAAAGGTAAAGAGTCTTGATTAGGTGTCTTATGAACATTTATGGGGTAAAATTTCTAAACAACAGATTTGCGTCATTATATAAAATATAGTTATTCAACTTAGCTTTTTAAGGCCCAACAAAACTCAACAAATGGAGTAGTTGAATGCATGAGGCCTTCGAGATATGACGCGAGCAATGTTAAGTGAGTTCAAATTATCAAAATAGTTAACTAAAGATTGGAATGGCATGTTATGTAACAAATATTATGAATGAGAGAGAATTTATCAAGAAGACCCTTTTGAGATTTGGAAAAAAAAAAAGATACATAGGGTATCTTGCTGTTTCATGCTTATGATTTGAAAGAAAAGGTTGAGAAACTTTGACAAAAGATTAGATAAGGAATTATAAAGTATTGTAAAAAAGAGCCTTAATTGTAAAAAAGTAAATATATGCTATATTTGAAAAATAAAAATAAAGGTTAACAAGAAAATAAGAAAGAAGATGAAACAACTAATAAAAGCAAGAGTAAATTTAAAAGAGCCATAAGGTAATAGACTGATTCATTTACTCTTGAGTTGGCTTAAGTGTGGAGCTATATCTATAGTCATATAAAGAAACTTAGTATTTAAGATCCATGTCAGATAATTAGGATTAGAAACACATTTAGAAAAAAAATTGATCTCATTACAATACTATCTGAAATAGAGCTAATTAGTACTGAAAAAGCATTACTACTAGAGCATTGCGATTGCAAGAAGAGTTAAATTTATTTATTAAAAATACTATGTATATATATATATAAATATGAGAGTTAATTTAAAGGCCAAAGCCAAGATGTAACTGGAATTAAATGAATAAATAAGAATGACGCAAAAAACTCAAGTATTATAGTTTAAGAAATAAGGATGGATTAGTCGCACAAGGCTTTGAACAACTTGAAGAGATAAACTTTGGAGAGTTACAAATTATTAGATTATTTTTATCAATTAGATGTTCTAACGATATAAATGTAAGTTAGAAGTGTATTTTTAAATGGTGTGATAAAACATAAAGTGTTTGTAGGCAGCCATGAAGATTCATTGATTACACTCAATTTGACTATGAGTAAAATGAAAAATATAATTTATGAACAAACAAATACCAAGAGCCTAGTATGAAACGTTAAATGTCTTTTTGTTCATGTTAGGATTTACCACAACTAGTCACTGCATTACTTATTAAGAAAGGAGAAGATGAAGAGATAAAATATGGGGAGTCATGTGCACCAACAACTAGGTCACAAATTATTAGATTATTTTTATCATCCACATGTTACAGCGATACCAAATGTATGTTAAGATTGTATTTTTAAATGGTGTGATAAAACGTAAGTGTGTGTAGGCAACCACAAAGATTCATTGATTATGCTCATTTAGACTATGAATAAATTGAAAAATGTACTTTATGAACTCAAACGAACACCAACAGCCTGGCATGAAACATTAAATGCCTTTTTGTTCACTTTAGGATTTACCACAGCTAGTCATTACATTACTTATTAAAAAGGAGGAGATGAAGAGATGAACTTTAGGGAGTCATATGCACGAGCAACCATGTTACAAACTATTAGATTATNCTATGAATAAATTGAAAAATGTACTTTATGAACTCAAACGAACACCAACAGCCTGGCATGAAACATTAAATGTCTTTTTGTTCACTTTAGGATTTACCACAGCTAGTCATTACATTACTTAATAAAAAGGAGGAGATGAAGAGATGAACTTTAGGGACTCATATGCACGAGCAACCATGTTACAAACTATTAGATTTCTTTTTTCATTCACATGTTATAATGATACCAATGTATGTTAAGAGTGTATTTTAAATGGTGTGATAAAACATAAGTGTTTGTAAGCGACCACGAAGATTCATTGATTACGCTCAATTAGACTATGAATAAATTGAAAATTGTATTTTATGAACTANATTTTTTTCATTCACATGTTATAATGATACCAATGTATGTTAAGAGTGTATTTTAAATGGTGTGATAAAACAAAGTGTTTGTAAGCGACCACGAAGATTCATTGATTACGCTCAATTAGACTATGAATAAATTAAAAATTGTATTTTATGAACTCAAACAAACACAAAGAGCCTAATAAGAAATGTTAAATGCCTTTTTGTTCATTTTAGGATTTACCACTTGTTAAGAAAGAAGCAGATGAAAAGATAAACTTTGGGAAGTCATGCACCAACAACTAGGTTACAAACTATTAGATTATTTTTCATTCACATGTTATAAAGATACCAAATGTCTGTTAAGAGTATTTTTAAATGGTGTGATAAAATATAAGTGTTCGTAGGCAACCACAAAGATTCATTGATTATGCTCATTTAGACTATAAATAAAATAAAAAAAGTTCTTTATGAACTCAAACAACACCAAGAGCCTAGTATGAAACCTTAAATGACTCATTTTGACTATAAATAAAATAAAAAAAGTTCTTTATGAACTCAAACAACACCAAGAGCCTAGTATGAAACCTTAAATGACTTTTTGTTCATTTAAGGATTTACCACAGCTAGTCACTTTAAGAAAGAAGGAGATGACATATTACTCCATCAAATTGCAATTATAATGAGTAAAAAAATAGAAATAAACATGATGAAAGAAATTATCTTCCTTTATAAAATGCATAAAGAAAGAAAAAAGTACTCATTTCACAAACAATGCATATCAATGATCTAATCACAAGATTTAACAAGAAAAAAGTACCTTATCGGCCATTCTACAAGCCTTAACAAAGATGAAAAAAGGAAACAATGGAGTCAACACTAAATAAGGGGACTTTAGGTTAGTCATTATATGTGAGAATTAAAAGCCAATGGCATTATATTTACGATTGATCCTTGTGTTAGATTCTACGCTAACCGAAAGAATCCCTAAATTTAAGAATTTTTAGAAACTAATTAATAATCCAAAGTCAGGTTTACAAGGCGGCAGGAATAAAGATTCATGCGAACATATAGACTTTTTCTTATACAAATTATGCAAAATTCAAAACAAATATAAAGAGAACTTTAAGCAGCTATCAATTTTTAGTACTTTATGGTTGTTGGTATTAGTTGAAAATAAAATTTCTTAGCTTTATCCGCTGCAAAAACAAAATTTGCTGCAATAGACATCAAGACTGCACAAATACTAAGGCTATGATAAAAATTAAAAGATCATGAAAATAGACTCCATATTTCACTTANAAAGAGAACTTTAAGCAGCTATCAATTTTTAGTACTTTTTGGTTGTTGGTATTAGTAGAAAATAAAATTTCTTAGCATTATCCGCTGCAAAAACAAAATTTGCTGCAATAGGCATCAATACTGCACAAATACTAAGGCTATGATAAAAATTAAAAGATCATGAAAATAGACTCCACCATATTTCACTTAATGCATCAACGCAAAGGTAATAAATTTATGAGAAAAATATAATTCGAGGCTCTCAAACCAAATATATAAAGATTTGACATTATATTATACAAAACACATGTAGGTGACAGAAAATATACAATTGTATAACTAGTCAGCATCAATCATCACTACACATATTATTACAAAAACCTATAGCTGAAGATCACATTTGCTCGCTTAGATAAAAACTGAGCTTGATCCATCATGAATTAATTTGGCTCACATTTCAATTTATTTTTATTTTTTTATTTATCAAAATGATTAGAAATGTCAGTTCCCATTTTTGTTTTCTTAATTTTAAAAAACATCAACAATAAAATTGGAGTATTTTATTTTATTATTTTTCCCTTTTTCCTTTCAAACAAGTTATAGATTGATTCAACTCTCAACTGCCGCTTTTACAAAGTACCTATGTTGCACAGCTTGGGGACACGTATACGACACGGACTATGAACACCGTTGTTATTCAAAATATGACACGGACACGCGTCGGACACGCCATTATAATAAAAATTACTAAAATTATGTGTATATTAAATAAAAAAAATGAAGGGTTAATAACATGCCCATAGATATGTCTTTAATTTATAACATGCAAAATGCAAAAATAAGAGCATATATTATCTTGTAATACATCAAAATTTAACCACGTTAATTCATTAATAGAAATAAAATGATAATTGGCTTCTTTGACATGTACTACTAATTCATAGTTCAGATTCACTATCAACATCTAACTCATCAAGAGAAAGGTTTGCAATCTCCAAAATTCTTGTATCATCGAGANATTTTATTTTATTATTTTTCCCTTTTTCCTTTCAAACAAGTTATAGATTGATTCAACTCTCAACTGCCGCTTCTACAAAGTACCTATGTTGCACATCTTGGGGACACGTATAGGATACGACACGGACTATGAGCACCACTGTTATTCAAAATATGACACGGACACACGTCGGACACGCCATTATAATAAAAATTACTAAAATTATGTGTATATTAAATAAAAAAATGAAGGGTTAATAACATGCCCATAGATATGTCTTTAATTTATAACATGCAAAATGCAAAAATAAGAGCATATATTATCTTGTAATACATCAAAATTTAACCACGTTAATTCATTAATAGAAATAAAATGATAATTGGCTTCTTTGACATGTACTACTAATTCATAGTTCAGATTCACTATCAACATCATTAAATATTATAGATTCCAACTCTAACTCATCAAGAGAAAGGTTTGCAATCTCCAAAATTCTTGTATCATCGAGGGTCTCAAATCCATCTCCTACAACTTCCCACATCTTATTATCACCTTCCATATAATTTGAAACATTTCTTGATAACAAATATATGTTAGTATGCACATAAACTAAATCTTCTGCACGTGGATTTATTTTGTTCCTCTTTATCGAAGGAAGAACCGATGAAGATGCTGGATCTTGGATNTCGAGGGTCTCAAATCCATCTCCTACAACTTCCCACATCTTATTATCACCTTCCATATAATTTGAAACATTTTTTGATAACAAATATATATTAGTATGCACATAAACTAAATTTTCTGCTCGTGGATTTATTTTGTTCCTCTTTATCGAAGGAAGAACCGATGAAGATGCTGGATCCTGGACCGACTAGACACGAGTCAAAAATCTCAAAAGCTAAAATAATAAAACATAAAACCTAATAAAAAATAACTAAGAAGTAATAAATTAAAAAATAATAACGGCGCATCCTCTTTATTCCAGATTTTGCAGTTTTTACACACCACTGAATTCTTATTTATTTACATTTCTTACACCTAAATTTTGATTTTTATATTTATGCCACCCAAATATTCCATATCACATTTAAATATATAAATTAAATCAAATAAAATACTTGTGTTAATTTTTATACATGTCCGTTGGCATATATTAAAAAATTAAAATTTTGATGTCAGATACGTAAATAAATAAGAATTGAGTGGCATGTATGCAAATCATTCCTAAATTTTATATTTGTTAGTTTTAATCTAAAAAAATATTTTCAAATTTTTTTTATTCATTGATTTAAGAAGCANTTCTTACACCTAAATTTTGATTTTTATATTTATGCCACCCAAATATTCCATATCACATTTAAATATATAAATCAAATCAAATAAAATACTTGTGTTAATTTTTATACATATGTCCGGTGGCATATATGAAAAAATTAAAATTTTGATGTCAGATACGTAAATAAATAAGAATTGAGTGGCATGCATGCAAATCATTCCTAAATTTTATATTTTTTAGTTTTAATCTAAAAAAAAAAATTTTCAAATTTTTTTTATTCATTGATTTAAGAGGCGCGCCAGAATTTAGGACACTTGTGTCTGACGCTTCCACTTCTTTTAATATTATTTAATATGGACACTTTTGTGTTGTGCCTAATACGTGTCTCAACTGTGTCCGTGTCCGCTACGTATCTGACACTGCACGACTCCTTAATTAAAGGTGTCNTCTGACGCTTCCACTTCTTTTAATATTATTTAATATGGACACTTTTGTGTTGTGCCTAATACGTGTCTCAACCGTGTCCGTGTCCGTGTCCGCTACGTATCTGACACTGCACGACTCCTTAATTAAAGGTGTTTGTGCAACATAGCAAAATACCAAACATATTTTATTTGAGCAAAACAAAATGCAAAATAAAATAAAAAACAAAAACCAAAGGGATCCCAAAATGCTTCTAAGCAACAATTCAAGTTCTCCCAACACCTTAATTACATAACACACCATCCATATAATTGAAACCACATTTCGAAACCATCCATCACGCCCAACTAACATAGTAAAATTTATAGAAAATAAATAAACATGCTTCCAGATAAGATACGAAGTGCAAACAAGAAGAACAGAGAATGTGGACTCCTCTGAAGAAGTGAAAGGGAGATAAAAA
>JXCR01148561.1:92431-108673 GCA_002079205.1 Phalaenopsis hybrid cultivar | reverse complement strand
AATGGCTAATCAAAATCAAAGAATGATCTTACAAGTAGGGAAGAAGTCCTCAGAGCACCCTCTATAAGAGGAAGATCCTTGGTGAGCTTTTTCATCTTTTTAAACGATGAGATAAGTGAAATTGGAACTGCAGCAAACCAAATAAATTTAGTTGCAAAAGATGAATTTCAATACAAATTAAATTGGCAAAAAATTCGAAGGTATAATTGTTAAATAATACAATGCACATCAGATTCAAATTTTAATTGTATCATGTTCCATAAAAACAAAATCAATTAAAAAAAAAGATTCATGAAATGATCTTCACAACAACTTAAGGGTTAAAAATTCATTTTATAGTAAGCGGAAGACTGTCATATGTTGAAATAACAAAATGCAGATCAGGTTATCATTTTATTTTTTCCTGACATGCACTTGTCCTAAGAATATTTACAAATGTCGTTGCAATCATTCAGATACCAGATATCAACCATCTATTTTTAGTAGCACGTCAAAAGTTAGAGAAAGATTGCATTAGCATCCTAGAAGAGCTTCTTGTGTTTTAGCCACATGTGTTGATGTACAATGTGCTCCTACATATTTAGCAAAGCCAGCATCTATTTTATTAGGAAAATCATAAATTTAATGTTCCTATCATTCAGTCCATTAGACACACAACAAAACCTACTTTCCACCATGGGTCATCTCCAAAGTTCATATAACATTCATGCTGAGCAATCAGCTTAGAATTGACCAAGTACTGACAGAGTCAGGAACCCAGTACACAGTAAAAAATCAAAATTTTCATGAATGAGCAAGTCTAGAGCTGTGCTTAGGCAGGATTCATTATGCCCATATATCAGGGGTTGAAATCATAAAAGCACTCTACAATGCAATGGTAAGATCGCATGATAAATGATATTGAACAACTCCACATGAATTACTTTTACAAAGCAGGTAGGACCCTAATTATGATCTAGAGAGAGCAGATTTGAATCACAACAATCTCTACAATATAATGAGAAGATTACATGAATCAAACACTCTTCAAACCAACCATTGGTAACCTTCTCATCCTCATTTATGCGCTCCCAATCAAAAACATAATAATTCTTGAAAAAAACAAACTATGACAACATATTCTTAAGGCAAATAATTAGATAACTTAAATTTACTAAATACCATCATTTTGTTAGATGTACATCGAATTTAATAAAAATTTTAATCTCAACCACTTAAATATGATATTTTTTAAATATGATATTTTTTGTTTTCACATCAAAATACAAGAAAGAGAATTATTATTATCTAAAATTTGTCTTCGGTTTAGGAGCAACCAAGTAAGTTGTAGGCTCATTTCTAAAATCACAGNATGTACAACGAATTTAATAAAAATTTTAATCTCAACAACTTAAATATGATATTTTTTGTTTTCACATCAAAATACAACAAAGAGAATTATTATTATCTAAAATTTGTCTTCGGTTTAGAAGCAACCAAGTAAGTTGTAGGCTCATTTCTAAAATCACATTGATTTATGTTTTTCACTTTAATCAATGTCCACAAAGACACACATGCAAGCATGGAGATGTGAAGAGAAAAAAAAAATGATTTGAACTTTTGTGTGTATTTCATTTGATATCTTGTACCTCTATTTATATGACAAGATTCTATTTTAGTCTTGGTATTGTCGGCGCTTTAAAAGGNATTTGATATCTTGTACCTCTATTAATATGACAAGATTCTATTTTAGTCTTGGTATCTTCAACTTATGAAAACTACCAATTACATTAGANTTTTGTTCATTTAAGGATTTACCACAGCTAGTCACTTTAAGAAAGAAGGAGATGACATATTACTCCATCAAAGTGCAATTATAATGAGTAAGAAAATAGAAATAAGCATGATGAAAGAAATTATCTTCTTTTATAAAATGCATAAAGAAAGAAAAAAGTACTCATTTCACGAACAATGCATATCAATGATCTAATCACAAGAATTAACAAGAAAAAAATACCTTATCGGCCATTCTACAAACCTTAACAAAGATGAAAAAAGGAAACAATAGAGTCAACACTAAATAAGGGGATTTTAGGTTAGTCATTATATGTGAGAATTAAAAGCAAATGGCATTATATTTACAGTTGATCCTTGTGTTAGATTCTACGCTAACCGAAAGAATCCCTAAAATTAAGAATTTTTAGAAACTAATTAATAATCCAAAGTGAGGTTTACAAGACGGCAGGAATAAAGATTCATGCAAACATATAGACTTTTTCTTATACAAATTATGCAAAATTCAAAACAAATATAAAGAGAACTTTAAGCAGCTATCAATTTTTAGTACTTTTTGGTTGTTGGTATTAGTAGAAAATAAAATTTCTCAGCTTTATCCGCTGCAAAAACAAAGTTTGCTGCAATAGGCATCAATACTGCACAAATACTAAGGCTATGATAAAAATTAAGAGATCATGAAAATAGACTCCACCATATTTCACTTNTAGATGTTCTAACGATATAAATGTAAGTTAGAAGTGTATTTTTAAATGGTGTGATAAAACATAAAGTGTTTGCAGGCAGCCATGAAGATTCATTGATTACACTCAATTTGCCTATGAGTAAAATGAAAAATATAGTTTATGAACTCAAACAAATACCAAGAGCCTAGTATGAAACGTTAAATGTCTTTTTGTTCATTTTAGGATTTACATTACTTATTAAGAAAAGAGAAGATGAAGAGATAAACTATGGGGAGTCATGTGCACCAACAACTAGGTCACAAATTATTACATTATTTTTATCGTCCACATGTTACAGCAATACCAAATGTATGTTAAGATTGTATTTTTAAATGGTGTGATAAAACATAAGTGTGTGTAGGCAACCACAAAGATTCATTGATTATGCTCATTTAGACTATGAATAAATTGAAAAATGTACTTTATGAACTCAAACGAACACCAACAGCCTGGCATGAAACATTAAATGCCTTTTTGTTCAATTTAGGATTTACCACAGCTAGTCATTACATTACTTATTAAAAAAGAGGAGATGAAAAGATGAACTTTAGGGAGTCATATGCACGAACAACCATGTTACAAACTATTAGATTATTTTTTACATTGACATGTTATAATGATACCAATGTATGTTAAGAGTGTATTTTAAATGGTGTGATAAAACATAAGTGTTTGTAAGCGACCACGAAGATTCATTGATTACGCTCAATTAGACTATGAATAAATTGAATTTTGTATTTTATGAACTCAAACAAACACAGAGTCTAATAAGAAATGTTAAATGCCTTTTTGTTCATTTCAGGATTTACCACAAATAGTCACTACATTACTTGTTAAGAAAGAAGCAGATGAAAAGATAAACTTTGGGAAGTCATGCACCAACAACTAGGTTACAAACTATTAGATTATTTTTCATTCACATGTTGTAACGATACCAAATGTCTTTTAAGAGTATTTTTAAATTGTGTGATAAAATATAAGTGTTCGTAGGCAACCACAAAGATTCATTGATTATGCTCATTTAGACTATGAATAAAATAAAAAATGTTCTTTATGAACTCAAACAACACCAAGAGCCTAGTATGAAACCTTAAATGACTTTTTGTTCATTTAAGGATTTACCACAGCTAGTCACTTTAAGAAAGAAGGAGATGACATATTACTCCATCAAAGTGCAATTATAATGAGTAAGAAAATAGAAATAAGCATGATGAAAGAAATTATCTTCTTTTATAAAATGCATAAAGAAAGAAAAAAGTACTCATTTCACGAACAATGCATATCAATGATCTAATCACAAGAATTAACAAGAAAAAAATACCTTATCGGCCATTCTACAAACCTTAACAAAGATGAAAAAAGGAAACAATAGAGTCAACACTAAATAAGGGGATTTTAGGTTAGTCATTATATGTGAGAATTAAAAGCAAATGGCATTATATTTACAGTTGATCCTTGTGTTAGATTCTACGCTAACCGAAAGAATCCCTAAAATTAAGAATTTTTAGAAACTAATTAATAATCCAAAGTGAGGTTTACAAGACGGCAGGAATAAAGATTCATGCAAACATATAGACTTTTTCTTATACAAATTATGCAAAATTCAAAACAAATATAAAGAGAACTTTAAGCAGCTATCAATTTTTAGTACTTTTTGGTTGTTGGTATTAGTAGAAAATAAAATTTCTCAGCTTTATCCGCTGCAAAAACAAAGTTTGCTGCAATAGGCATCAATACTGCACAAATACTAAGGCTATGATAAAAATTAAGAGATCATGAAAATAGACTCCACCATATTTCACTTATGCATCAACACAAAGGTAATAAATTTATGAAAAAAATATAATTCGAGGCTCTCAAACCAAATATATAAAGATTTGACATTATATTATACAAAACACATGTAGGTGACAGAAAATATACAATTGTATAACTAGTCAGCATCAATCATCACTACAAATATTATTACAAAAACCTATAGCTGAAGATCACATTTGCTCGCTTAGATAAAAACTGAGCTTGATCCATCATGAATTAATTTGGCTCACATTTCAATTTATTTTTATTTTTTTATTGATCAAAATGATTAGAAATGTCATTTGCCATTTTTGTTTTCTTAATTTTGAAAAACATCAACAATAAAATTGGAGTATTTTTTTTTATTATTTTCTCCCTTTTTCCTTTCAAACAAGTTATAGATTGATTCAACTCTCAACTGTCGCTTCTACAAAGTACCTATGTTGCACAGCTATGGGGACACGTACAGGATACAACACGGACACAGAACACCACTGTTATTCAAAATATGACACGGACACGCGTCGGACACGGCATTATAATAAAAATTACTAAAATTATGTGTATATTAAAAATTACTAAAATTATGTGTATATTAAATAAATAAAAAATGAAGGGTTAATAACATGCCCATAGCTGTCTTTAATTTATAACATGCAAAATACAAATATAAGAGCATATATTATCTTGTAATACATCAAAATTTAACCACGTTAATTCATTAATAGAAATAAAATGATAATTGGCTTCTTTGACATGTACTACTAATTCATAGTTCAGATTCACTATCAACATCATTAAATATTATAGATTCCAACTCTAACTCATCAAAAGAAAGGTTTGCAATCTCCAAAATTCTTGTATCATCGAGGGTCTTAGATCCATCTCCTACAACATCCCACATCTTATTATCACCTTCCATATAATTTGAAACCTTTCTTGATAACAAATATATGTTAGTATGCACATAAATTAAATCTTCTGCTCGTTGATCTATTTTGTTCCTCTTTATCGAAGGAAGAACCGATGAAGACGCTGGATCCTGGACCGACTAGACACGAGTCAAAAATCTCAAAAGCTAAAACAGTTAAACATAAAACTTAATAAAAAATAACTAAGTAATAAATTAATAAATAATAACGGCGCATCCTCTTTATTACATATTTTGGAGTTTTTACATACACACCACTGAATTCTTATTTATTTACATTTCTTACACCTAAATTTTGATTTTTATATTTATGCCACCCAAATATTTCATATCACATTTAAATATATAAATCAAATCAAATGAAATACTTGTTTTAATTTTTATACATATGTCCAGTGGCATATATGAAAAAATTAAAATTTTGATGTTAGATACGTAAATAAATAAGAATTGAGTGGCATGTATCCAAATCATTCCTAAATTTTATATTTTTTAATTTTAATCTAACAAAATATTTTTAAAATTTTTTTATTCATTGATTTAAGACGCGCGCCAGAATTTAGGACACTTGTGTCTGACGCTTCCACTTTTTTTAATATTATTTAATATGGACACTTTTATGATGTGCCTAATACGTGACTCAACCGTGTCCATGTCTGATACGTATCTGAAACTGCATGACTCCTTAATTAAAAGTGTCTGTGCAACATAGCAAAATACCAAACATATTTTATTTGAGCAAAAGAAATGCAAAATAAAAGAAAAAACAAAAACCAAAGGGATCCCAAACTGCTTCTAAGCAACAATTCAATTTCTCCCAACACCTTAATTACATAACACACCATCCATATAATTGAAACCACATTTCGAAACCATCCATCACGCCCAACTAACATAGTAAAATTTATAGAAAATAAATAAACATGCTTCCAGATAAGATACGAAGTGCAAACAAGAAGAACAGAGAATGTGGACTCCTCTGAAGAAAGGAAGATAAAAACACGATCATACCATGATGGTTGCGATCAAGTTGAGATTGGTCTTCCACGCCCCATTGTAAATCCCCTCGTTCCATCTGGCATCTTTGGTCCAATAAATGGTTTACTAATCACGCCTTCAGCGTCAGAACCAGCTGGGACATTCCTATGTCCTAAATCAAGAGCAAAACTCACTAAAAATATTTAGTGACTAAATGGGATACTATCAATCAACACATATCAACAAACGCCTAATTTTAATATATGAATAAAATAATTAATTAAAAGATCATAGAAAATGAAAAATGTGATCACCTTGACCGTTGGTTGGTTGCTGGTGGTTGCCTCTGCCTCGACCTCTGCACCTATTCCTCCGCCCACCCATACTTTCATTACAATTATCGTCTTCCTAATATGAGACAACACATAAGTTTTAGACACAATTTCATAAAGAAAAAAAAAGAAGAATGATACAAGTAAAAGAAAATTTACATGCATGCCAAACAATTCTTGCATATCTAACATCTAATTTTACTATTTATATTTATAACACATTGGTGAATTAAAATTATGCATGAAAATATCTATTTCACTTTTAAAATGTAAAATGAAAGTTTAGGTGTTAGATATATAAATGCATAAAAATTGTGTGGTATGTATAGAAACGCTCCCAAGCGAAAATAGAATAGAATAATTTAACAAACCTCCTTGTCTAATCCGTTTTGGTTCAGCGCAGGTATTTCCAATGCTTCAGCTCCATTATTTTTTACCAAAAAGACATTTTTCCGTGGTTTTTGAGCAAGCCCATACTTTTCCTGAAAAATTACGGAAAGTGAAGTTTGTCCAGATGTTATGCAGGATAAAAATGGAGGATAAATTATATGTACCATTCTTTTAAGTAAAATCTGAACTCGCATGCCATTCCTCCAATTCATTTCATCATTCAGTGAAGAAACCTTCAGCCAGAATGAAGAGATCATTAGGGAGAACACAAGATGAAATGAGCTTAAATCAGACATGAAATGAAAATGTGATACGCACGGCACTCTCTGCTGCCTCAACAGTGTCATACACAACAAGCGCATGGAGCTTCAAAAAAAAAAAAGTTCGTAAAATCAGCAATATAGATTAAACGTCAAAATAACATTACATGTACGTTAGTTTCCAACTGAGGCAGGTCCAACATCTAATAAGCTGAATTTATAGGTTAATCATCAGCANTGGAGCTTCAAAAAAAAAAAGTTCGTAAAATCAGCAATATAGATTAAACGTCAAAATAACATTACATGTATGTTAGTTTCCATCTGAGGCAGGTCCAACATCTAATAAGCTGAATTTATAGGTTAATCATCAACTAATCATGATTTTAAAAATCGAACCAGACTGCCTGGTTGTCGGTTTAATTGAGGTCCAAAACCGCTTCACACAGAATCAATGATTTAATCGATGAACCATGCTGATTTTTTGATCGACTGCTTGGTGTTCTACTACCGATCAGTTTTTTACATCTTAATTTTAATCAGATGGCTTAGAAATAAAAAAAAGACATTTACATACACACCACACATTTATTATATATTTACATATCAAACACTTAATCTTTTATTCATATATATATATATATATATATATACCACTCAAATCTTAAACATCACAGCAGAAATATCATAATTACTAACTTTTCAAAAATTAAATACACATTGTTATGTATAATTTTACAACATAAAAGAGTTATAAATATAAATATCGAACCTTAAGTACTAGATATGTAAATACTTAATTGTGTGGCAATATGTAAATTTTTCAATNCACTCAAATCTTAAACATCACAGCAGAAATATCATAATTACTAACTTTTCAAAAATTAAATACACATTGTTACGTATAATTTTACAACATAAAAGAGTTATAAATATAAATATCGAAACTTAAGTACTAGATATGTAAATACTTAATTGTGTGGCAATATGTAAATTTTTCAATAAGATATTATATTAAAAAATTATTAAATAAGTAAAAAATATCATGCTTCAAAATTTTGATTTTCAATCATATTCAAAATATTGAAGAGTGAAGCAACATGACTTAAAATATTCTATATTAAAACATCATTATTGTATCATTATTATACCATTTAAGTTATATGAAAATAATTATTAAATTTATTATATCATCCATTTCAACCCTGATTAAACCACTGCACTTTGAATATTTTCTTCTTCTAGTCTTTAGTTCAATCCGATTTTCAAAAATAGCATATAACATCATCTCCAACGAAACCATCCTAGACATTAAAAGAAAAAAACATGCAATAAGAAAATCCACTCTAGTGATTCTGTAGCATGTTCTTTGGTACAATAAATGATTTAAAAATTAAATGACACCTTACTACTGATTGCAAAATGTGCCGTCTTGAGAGTTGCTATTTGTTGCGGATTATGGATGGTAAGCCCTAAAATACTAAGCACCCAAATAAAAAAAACACATTAAGATTGTTTATTTTTCCATCTAAACCCTTCAACAATGATATTTAAGTTCAAGTTATATGCAGAACATACCGGCCGGCTATCCCAAAGATCCCCCGANGATTTAAAAATTAAATGACACCTTACTACTGATTGCAAAATGTGCCGTCTTGAGAGTTGCTATTTGTTGCGGTTTATGGATGGTAACCCCTAAAATACTAAGCACCCAAATAAAAAAAACAAGTTAAGAATGTTTATTTTTCCATCTAAACCCTTCAACAATGATATTTAAGTTCAAGTGATATGCAGAACATACCGGCCGGCTATCGCAAAGATTTCCCGGATTCTATCTTCAGAATAATCCTCCGGTAAATTTTCAACAAGAACTGTTCGTGCCTAGACGTGCAGAAGTTGAGTTATAAATGATGGATAACAAAAATCACTAACACTTTTTTTTATATAAATATAGAGATGAAAAGTGCANTCTAAACCCTTCAACAATGATATTTAAGTTCAAGTGATATGCAGAACATACCGGCCGGCTATCGCAAAGATTCCCCGGATGCTATCTTCAGAATAATCCTCCGGTAAATTTTCAACAAGAACTGTTCGTGCCTAGACGTGCAGAAGTTGAGTTATAAATGATGGATAACAAAAATCACTAAAACTTTTTTTTATATAAATATAGAGATGAAAAGTGCACCTTTTCATCCACGAGTTTGGCAACCGGAAGTGGATGCAGCCGTTTCACCCTTTTTCCATCAGAGCTAACAACCTGATCAAGATGCCGGCAAATAGTAAATACTTGAGCAGAAAAACAGGAGTGCTACCTGGCATAGAAAAAGTTGAATATGAAATGGCTAATCAAAATCAAAGAATGATCTTANGTTTGGCAACCGGAAGTGGATGCAGCCGTTTCACCCTTTTTCCATCAGAGCTAACAACCTGATCAAGATGCCAGCAAAAAGTAAATACTTGAGCAGAAAAACAGGAGTGCTACCTGGCATAGAAAAAGCTGAATATGGAATGCCTAATCAAAATCAAAGAATGATCTTACAAGTAGGGAAGAAGTCCTCAGAGCACCCTCCATAAGAGGAAGATCCTTGGTGAGCTTTTTCATCTTTTTAAACGATGAGATAAGTGAAATTGGAACTGCAGCAAACCAAATAAATTTAGTTGCAAAAGATGAATTTCAATACAAATTAAATTGGCAAAAAATTCGAAGGTATAATTGTTAAATAATACAATGCACATCAGATTCAAATTTTAATTGTATCATGTTCCATAAAAACAAAATCAATTAAAAAAAAAAGATTCATGAAATGATCTTCACAACAACTTATGGGTTAAAACTTCATTTTATAGTAAGCGGAAGACTGTCATATGTTGAAATAACAAAATGCAGATCAGGTTATCATTTTATTTTTTCCTGACATGCACTTGTCCTAAGAATATTTACAAATGTCGTTGCAATCATTCAGATACCAGATATCAACCATCTATTTTTAGTAGCACGTTAAAAGTTAGAGAAAGATTGCATTAGCATCCTAGAAGAGCTTCTTGTGTTTTAGCCACATGTGTTGATGTACAATGTGCTCCTACATATTTAGCAAAGCCAGCATCTATTTTATTAGGAAAATCATAAATTTAATGATCCTATCATTCAGTCCATTAGACACACAACAAAACCTACTTTCCACCATAGGTCATCTCCAAACTTCATATAACATTCATGCTGAGCAATCAGCTTAGAATTGACCAAGTACTGACAGAGTCAGGAACCCAGTACACAGTAAAAAATCAAATTTTCATGAATGAGCAAGTCTAGAGCAGTTAGGCCATATATCAGGGGTTGAAATCATAAAAGCACTCTACAATGCAATGGTAAGATCGCATGATAAATGATATTGAACAACTCCACATGAATTACTTTTACAAAGCAGGTAGGACCCTAATTATAATCTAGATAGAGCAGATTTGAATCACAACAATCTCAACAATATAATGAGAAGATTACATGAATCAAACACTCTCCAAACCAACCATTGGTAGCCTTCTCATCCTCATTTATGCGCTCCCAATAAAAAACATAATAATTCTTCAAAAAAACAAGCTATGACAACATATTCTTAAGGCAAATAATTAGATAACTTAAATTTACTAAATACCATCATTTTGTTAGATGTACATCGAATTTAATAAAAATTTTAATCTCAACAACTTAAATATGATATTTTTTGTTTTCACATCAAAAGACAAGAAAGAGAATTATTATTATCTAAAATTTGTCTTCGGTTTAGAAGCAACCAAATAAGTTGTAGGCTCATTTCTAAAATCACAGTGATTTATGTTTTTCACTTTAATCAGTGTCCACAAAGACACACATACAAGCATGGAGATGTGAAGAGAAAAAAAAATGATTTGAACTTTTGTGTGTCTTTCATTTGATATCTTGTACCTCTATTAATATGACAAGATTCTATTTTAGTCTTGGTATCTTCAACTTATGAAAACTACCAATTACATTAGAAAAAAAAGATATTCTAAAACTCGCACAAATTTAAATTTGCAAAACATTGAGAGAGATTTATGATTCTTATAGAGGTCCAAGGATTGGCACCTAACATATCTACAATGATAGGCCGCCAACTTCACAATTCCAGACAATTCCATGCCGATATCTAAAACTGCAAAAACTCCTCAAGGTATAAAGTAGATATTCTCCTTGCCTAACTTTGCAGACGATATTCTAAAATATAAAACTTAATAGTGCTTTCGTTAGGGTTAACCAACTCTTGTGCATCTGTAAATAAAGATACATATTAGTCCACCCCTTTTTTTCCTTTGATGAAGTGTCAATTGATTTCTAGGTGTTTGGTATGATCATGTTGGATTATATTGTGTGTGGTGTTGATGATCTATTTGTTCATAGTATGAATCCACAGCATTTTCCCATTTCTTTGCCAAGTCATCAAGGATAATTTGCATCCATAGTAGTTCATAGGACCTTTAAGCCGTTACCCAAAATTCAACTTCAACACTAGATTTGATGACCTTGAGTTGTTTACTGTTTCTTTATGTGATTAGATTCTTACACAAGAAAGTGCAATAATTAGCAGTTAACATTCTATCTATGAGAGATCCTCTACAACCAGCATCTAGGTATAATTTTAACTTGAGTCTTTATTTATTTCGTTGAATAAAATTCTTTTTATATTAGTATTGCGTTGAGATATTTAGAAGTATTGTATGACATATGCATGGATATTTTTCTAAGAATATGCATGTATTGCCTTGGAATACTTATAATATAGGCTTTGTTTAGCCATATGTGCAAAGATTGATAAGCTTCTCGATCAATTATTGACGTCTCCATTTATCAAATTCTAGTTTGTCAGCTCTCTCCTTTTTCATTTCTTTTTTGCTTTTTTTTTTAGCTATCTCTCAAAATTTGTGGAACGGTTAGTTAAAACATCTAAGGGCTTCCATTCCATCATACCTTTCATTTAGTAGATCTAGTTTATATTGTTTGTAAAGAAATGAAGATCCCATTCATTTAGTGGGCCATTTTAATTCCAAAAAAATAGACGAGCATTCCCAGATCTTTTACTGCAAATTATTTTATTAGTTAATCTTTATATTTTCTTATTTATTCAAAGATCATCTCTTGTTACAATCATATCATCAATATGCACTATAATAACTATAATTTTCCCTCACTAAATTTATTCATCAATACAGTATTATCTTCAATATTTTGTTTGAATTTCATCCTTTACATGGCTTTGATGAGCTTCCCAAACCATATTCTTAGAAATTATTTGAGCCCATATGAATCTTCCTTAAGGGTGCGTTTGGGGCAGCTTGCGCTTATACAGATAAACTATTTATCTGGAAACGCTGACCGCGGTGTTCGACCCGCGTTCCGCATTTAGTTTAAAAAATCAACTGCGTTTTCGGATAAGCTGCTCAAACGCAGTTTCCAAACGGTGAGGCGGAGTCTTCAAAACTCGGCCGCAGCTGACAAGCTGCCCCAAACGGAACCTAAATCTTCACACACATTTGTACTGAAATACTAATTGAAAACTGGCATAAGTTTTATATAGGCTTCTTCTTCTAGTTCATCATGAAAGTATACATTGTTTACATCTAACCTTTATAAGGATGAGTCGAGATTGGATGCCAAGAATAAAACCATTCGGATGGTACTTAGCTTTGTGATCGATGCAAAGGTTTTCTCAACGATTAAATCCTAGCTTGAGTGTAGCCTTTTGATACATGTCTTAAGTTTATATCATTTGAGCGTCCCATTTGCGTTTTATTTGACATTATAATCACTTCTATACAAGAACTTCTTTCTTTTTGACAATTTTATCAACTCAATTTTTTCTCAGTGCCCATATTTATTCAATTATAACTTTTCACTCTTTATTCACAAGTGTTTCTAGGATAATCCTAAATCTTGATTTTACTCATTTTAGTCGGAAAGATTTTGTAGGAGAAAATACTAGTAAGTGAAATAAAATTGACAATTGGGTGTTGGGTGCATATTTAGGTTTTCCTAATATAAGAGGAAAGTTGATATCATGGTTGTTGACCTCATTTTTGGTGAGGTCTAGTCTTCCTCTTAGGGTTTAGGATCTAGCCTTAGGGACCTCTCTTTGACTATCTTAGAATCTTAGAAATGGAACCCGCCTTGTTTTAGAATTTCAACCTAATTCTGTCCCCTCCTGGAGTTTCGCGTGCGTGGTATCAACTTCTAGCACTTAGAAGGGTGAAACCAATATGAGGAAACCCAAAAGGGATTCCTATAGGACCTTCCTGAGCCTTAGGGTGGCCTTTTACACAATTCATACTCCCGCGCACAAAACTTCACAATTCGGAGAGTCGACACGTCTGATCGCCACAATTCGCATCGCTTGCACTGTTACCCGTCGAAGACTCGAATAAACCTTTTAGAACGATCGATCGAGGGTCGAAATTCGGTGAGATTTGAATTTTGACGCGTTTTTGACCAGATTGTCNCCTATAAAGATAGTTTTCTTTTGTTTTTTTGGGTTGTTGAAGAAAAGTTTGCAAGAGAGGGAAGTAGAAATTGTTGGCTGTGGGAGAATTTTAGGAGGAGATTCCGGTGAGAGCACAACTTTGAGGTAGCTTCTTGTGTTGCGGTGCTTTACTTTGGCATTAAGGAGGTACCCCTTCTTCCCCCCTCTTCTTCGGTGCCCTGTTTCCTTTCGGTTTTCCTCTCTGCCGAGTCTTTGAGCTTGGCTCTGTTAGATGATACAGCATGCTAGTTCATTTTACTTTGATATATTGTTGAGATATTCACTTTAAGTGCATTTAGATATGAAAACATGGGCATGTTCTAAGAGCTAAACTTGGTTACTCGCTTAAACTAGGGAGGCTATGACACATTTGTGATTCTTGTGGCATGTTTATGTTGGAAACATTTAGGAGTTAAAGACATGACTTTGGAATAATTTTTGCTCCTCTTGCAAGCATGTTGGGATGAGTATTATGAAGTTTTTTTCACTTATTTTTAATTAGCATGAAATGTTGGAGAGGTTATTTGGCCTTTCATGAATGTTAGGGAGTTCATTTTACTGTTTTATGCATGTTTGGGGGCTCGATTTTGGCTTCCTGTGGCTTTCACTGGCTTGAAATGTATGCTATGAGAAAATTTATTTAATTTTGAAAGTGTTGTAGCTTGTTTTGAGGGCTTGGTTTAGCTCCTCGTGAAATTCCACCCCTGTTCAAATATCTGTTGGAATTATTGTATGCTTGGGATATTTAGACATGCAGGTTGTTTCTAAACTTTGGATATTTCGGATTTACCTACAGACGGCTGGGACTTTAATTTCTATTAAAGTATGAATTTATATCAATGCTTGGGTCTGTTTTACTCTTGTTGAGCTCAGTTTTGGCTTCTGGTTCTTGTTGAGCTCGGTCTTGGCTGGGTTTGGAAGCTTGGTTTTGGCTTGAAATGGCTAGAACTTTAATTTTTATGAAAGCCTGAAGTTTCATATTGTTGGACTTGGCTTTTGAATCTTGTTCAGCTCTATTTTGGGCTTTTGGTCCTTGTTGGGCTCGGTTTTGGCTTGTTTGGAGTCTCGGCTTTGGCTTGAAATGGCTAGAACTCTATATTTTTTTTTATAGAAGTTTAGAATCTAATATTGTTGGGTGTGGTTTTGGTGCTTCTTAAACTCGGTTTTGGCTTGTAATGGCTCGGTTTTGGAGCTGTGGGGGCATTCGGCCTTCATTACAGGAGCATGAGACGTTGACCTTTTGTTGACGTGTTGAAGTTCTCTTTGCTAGCTTTAAGAAGCTCACTTTGGGCTCTTATAGACTTTAGATTTTCGATTTGTTTAAAAGCGGTTGGGATTTTAATTTCTATTAAAACTTGGATTTGTATCAATGTTTGGGTCTTGTTTTTGCCTTGCTGGGCTCGGTTTGGCTCTAGTTGGGGGCTTGGTTTGCTTTGTTTGGCCTTTACCCGAGAGAAGGTTTGGAGGTGATTTTGCTGGCTTTGGTTCCTACTCCTACCCGTGAGACCCATTGAAATTTCTTGAGTTTAATTTATCTCCTCTCGTTGAGTTTGCATCATTTGGATGATTGTAGATAGATCAAACTCGTTACTTTGAGAGATTGATGATGTTTTGTACTCTCCTATGTATATCAAAACTTGTAGGGAATTGATCCGGGTTTGCCTTAGCCGTGAGTCTCACTTGCTGTTTCTTGGGTTTGCCTCAGTTGTGAGCCTCCCTTTTTGGTCCTTACCCGTGAGGCCTATTGGAGGTCATTGGGTGTGATTTGGTCCTCCTTACTAGGCTTAATTGGCTTGAGTGTTGTGGATGAATCAAGTTTATCATCCCAAAAATTATAATCACTTTGGTTATCCTCTTAGGTTTGTCAGGGAGACATAGTAGTCATTGGTGGTTCTTTTGGTCACTTTGGGCCGTGAGCCTTAGAAAACCTCCCTTGTGAGTTGCTTTGGCCGAGAGCCCTAACTGCTGTTTCCTCTATTCTATTGACCCCGGCCATGAGCAGTTATTCGGTTCTGTGGGAAGGTTTCGTGCTTATTTAATGTATGAGGCTCTTTATTAATTTGAAGGTTGCGGGAATTTTGATTTTGGTATGAGTTGGGAAATATCGGTGGTGGTTTCCTCGAGGTCACTTTCTTTTAAAGTTTGGGAAATGTTAAACCTCATTTTGGAAAAGCATTTGGTGAACTTGATCAATCCTATGTCTTTGGGGTCTGGGAAAATTAGCGTGAGCCCGCCCTTTATGTTTATTGGGAAAGACCTTGGGCCACACTTTTTCAGGTCTTTTCGATACGAGTTTTGAGAACTGATCCAATCTCCTTTTCGGTGTTTTAGATGGATCGGTGTCTCCTCTCTCTTACCCCATTTTTGTTCTTTTCTTTCCTTGCTTCTTGGTTCGGTTTTCGATATTTATGTCTGATGCATAAGTGTCCACGTATAGCCTTTTGCTATACGTGAAACCATCAAGCAAGGTCGCAAGTAGTCGTTTTGGGGCGTACGGTGTTGATGATAAAGGCACACCGAAGATAGAAC
>JXCR01148561.1:62403-89710 GCA_002079205.1 Phalaenopsis hybrid cultivar | reverse complement strand
TTAATGATTTAGGTTCATTGGTATAGTTTTATTGAAATTATTGTTTAAGGGTGCCAGTAATATTTTTATGAAAGACTTTGGGTAATATGAGATTTTGTGTCCATTGAGTGGTTGGAAGGTCATGTTTAAGGAAATCTAAATTATCTTCAATCCAAGGCTTCCCCTAAAGACAACATTGGTAATAAAATACTTAATTTTCAATAAAGAAAAAAATCATAAAAATTAAGAACTAAAATGGTAGCACTTACACACTTTTTAGTAGAGAAATATGAGTGGTAAAATATTTTTTTTGGTGGTGTTAGACTATATTAACTTCATCGACTATAGTGGCATCATGCACTTTGGCATATATTTGCTTTGTTGATTCTGAATATCCTTTNATTAACTTCATCGACTATAGTGGCATCATGCACTTTGGCATATATTTGCTTTGTTGATTCTGAATATCCTTTAGTTGTACCTGGTGAGCCCATGACATTTTTTTTTTAAATTTGATGATCAACAATTGCATTAAAAAACTAAAGGTTAATAGTTCTTAAATTAAATATTTGCGGCAAACAAGTACATCAAAATGTATTATATGTAAATTGGTGTTTTAGAATAGAAATAGTTGTTCCATCTTTCATACGTAAAAGCTACGAAATAAAATTTCTCAAAGGCATTTAAGACAATTAAAAAAGCAAACAAGTGATGATACAATTATCTTAAAAAAGATTAAATATCACCCTAATTAAATCATTTAATTATATTTTTATTCAAGATAAAATATTTTTTTAAGAAATTGTTTAGGACCTATGAATATATAATAATTAATNGATATTTTTATAACATATATTTTGAATGCAAAACTAGTAAAATAAATAAAGGCCATTCCACAATAAGCCCACTTCTTTTGACAGTATATCTTTTGATTTTAAAAAAAAAAGTAGAATCGTATGTATTTGCATTACAATTTCAAAGCCTAATAAACAATGGATTCCAGTGGAATCAGATTTGGGCATGCTTAATGATAAGAGATTAAATATGTTATAATGTGGTTTGAAATACATGTAATTTTAGTAGTAATAGTTTTAGTGACATAAATGTAACTATGGGTGACCAAATTATTANAGAAGAGAAAAGAAAGCCACCCCAATGTCCACGGCACTCGAATCGGGACAAAAGCCAANTTCCCTCTCCCGTTCGCGTGTCTGGCATTTCCCTTTCTCGGTCTCGAGCCAACCGAGCTCCTCCTCCTCCACACGAGAGAAAGTTGACATCGTTCGTCCTTGCCTGACATCCTTCTGCGGCCTTCCTTCCCGAAGTCGTGCCAGTCTCCCCGAGCTACTTTTTTTTTTCCTTTTCCTGGTAGTTTGACTCTGGGAAACTTGTTCTCCTGTACACTTGAACGGCAAAATCTTCTTTTCTTCCCGATGCTTCCCTCGCTGCTACTGGGCTGGCCGCTCGGTCCGAGATGTTTCGGTGGCTTCGCCTTCTGTGAGCAGGGAGCGCGTCTTTTTCTNCTAGTTTGTCAGCTCTCTCCTTTTTCATTTCTTTTTTGCTTTTTTTTTTAGCTATCTCTCAAAATTTGTGGAGCGGTTAGTTAAAACTTCTAAGGGCTTCCATTCCATCATACCTTTCATTTAGTAGATCTAGGTTATATTGTTTGTTAAGAAATGAATATCCCATTCATTTAGTGGGCCATTTTAATTCCGAAAAAATAGATGAGCATTCCCAGATCTTTTACTGCAAATTATTTTATTAGTTAATTTTTATATTTTCTTATTTATTCAAAGATCATCTCTTGTTACAATCATATCATCAATATGCACTATAATAACTATAATTTTCCCTTGCTAAATTTATTCATCAATACAGTATTATCTTCAATATTTTGTTTGAATTTCATCCTTTACATGGCTTTGATGAGCTTCCCAAACCATATTCTTAGAAATTATTTGAGCCCATATGAATCTTCCTTAAATCTTCACACACATTTGTACTGAAATACTAATTGAAAACTGGCATAAGTTCCACATAGGCTTCTTCTTCTAGTTCAATCATGAAAGTATACATTGTTTACATCTAACCTTTATAAGGATGAGTCGAGATTGGATGCCAAGAATAAAACCATTCGGATGGTACTTAGCTTTGTGATCGATGCAAAGGTTTTCTCAACGATTAAATCCTAGCTTGAGTGTAGCCTTTTGATACATGTCTTAAGTTTATATCATTTGAGCGTCCCATTTGCGTTTTATTTGACATTATAATCACTTATATACAAGAACTTCTTTCTTCTTGACAATTTTATCAACTCAATTTTTTCTCAGTGCCCATATTTATTCAATTATAACTTTCACTCTTTATTCACAATTGTTTCTAGGATAATCCTAAATCTTGATTTTGTTCATTTTAGTCGGAAAGATTTTGTAGGAGAAAATACTAGTAAGTGGAATAAAATTGGCAATTGGGTGTTGGGTGCATATTCAAGTTTTCCTAATATAAGAGGAAAGTTGATATCATGGTACGTTTAGAATTCAGGGTCAGAGTTTATACATTCACTTCATGACTATTGATCTTGCACAGATTTGGATGACCAAGCATGCTTTCTTTTAATGTTGGGACTCTTCTTTATTTCTTCTTTAGTATTCATATATTAATGATTTAGGTTCATTGGTATAGTTTTATTGAAATTATTGTTTAAGGGTGCCAGTAATATTTTTATGAAAGACTTTGGGTAATATGAGATTTTGTGTCCATTGAGTGGTTGGAAGGTCATGTTTAAGGAAATCTAAATTATCTTCAATCCAAGGCTTCCCCTAAAGACAACATTGGTAATAAAATACTTAATTTTCAATAAAGAAAAAAACATAAAAATTAAGAACTAAAATGGTAGCACTTACACACTTTTTAGTAGAGAAACATGAGTGGTAAAATATTTTGTTTGGTGGTGTTAAACTATATTAACTTCATCGACTACAGTGGTATCATGCACTTTGGCATATATTTTCTTTGTTGATTCTGAATATCCTTTAGTTGTACCTGGTGAGCCCATGACATTTCTTTTTTAAATTTGATGATCAACAATTGCATTAGAAAACTAAAGGTTAATAGTTCTTAAATAAAATATTTGCGGCAAACAAGTACATCAAAATGTATCATATGTAAATTGGTGTTTTAGACTAGAAATAGTTGTTGCATCTTTCATATGTAAAAGCTACTGAATAAAATTTCTCAAAGGCATTTAAGACAATTAAAAAAGCAAACAAGTGATGATACAATTATCTTAAAAAAGATTAAATATCACCCTAATTAAATCATTTAATTATATTATTATTCAAGATAAAATATTTTTTTAAGAAATTGTTTAGGACCTATGAATATATAATAATTAAATAAATATTTCGATAAATATGATTTGAATCTTATGTAAAATAATAGTAAACATGAAGTAAACAAAAAGATGAGCCTATGTAAGAGTTTGCACGGACTCGCAAGGCCATTACAAGCCTCTACAGTATTGTGATGCTTTGTTAACCTATGAAAAATAATTCTAGCAGCTCTCCACAAAAGTTTACAAGTCTTCACTCTCCACAAACTATATTATGGGNTGCGCGTACTCGCAAGGCCATTACAAGCCTCTACAGTATTGTGATGCTTTGTTAACCTATGAAAAATAATTCAAGCAGCTCTCCACAAAAGTTTACAAGTCTTCACTCTCCACAAACTATATTATGGACTTCCACAAATACCAAAATTTATTCAAAGAAAAAATTTAACTTCCAACCTAATTAACTTCAGAAATCAGGCTACTTTTATCATTAGCAAACTACAAAAACATGATATTTTTATCATTAGCAAACTACGAAGGCATGATAAATAAAATTNTTCCACAAATACCAAAATTTATTCAAAGAAAAAATTTAACTTCCAACCTAATTAACTTCAGAAATCAGGCTATTTTTACCATTAGCAAACAACAAAAACATGATATTTTTATCATTAGCAAACTACGAAGGCATGATAAATAATATTTTATTATTTTTAACTAGTTATCTGCAAACCTAGGAATCAAACAAATAAACTTTATAAGGGTGTATCTCCNAAATAATATTTTATTATTTTTAATTAGTTATCTGCAAACCTAGGAATCAAACAAATAAACTTTATAAGGGTGTATNAAATAAAATTTTATTATTTTTAATTAGTTATCTGCAAACCTAGGAATCAAACAAATAAACTTTATAAGGGTGCATCTCTAGATTTATATTTTCAAGCTCGCAGAAACACTTACATCTCCCTCTCTCTCAAAACCGTTCACCAAAAAACCTATTTTTCTCTGAAAAAAAGAGAGTTTGCTCGCTTGATCACAAAAAGATCCATCAATATTTTGCTGTTATGATGAGCTTGACTTCTTCACGTAAGAATTCATACGGTGTAAAAACCTTTTTTATTCATTTGTTCCATGTTTAAATTTTGTACCTTTATCAAGTATCTTGTTAAAGTAAGTAAGAAGGCATCTTTGCCAAGGAGACTAAAAGGTTGTCTCAATGGAAGAGAGGTGGTCTCAAAAGAAAGAAAATCAGAGTAAGGCCTATCTGCTTATTGAAGGAGTAATAATTTTATTTAGTGTTGGTTTTATAGGAAATACTAGACATAATGAACACCAGAACATAGACAAAGGCTTCAGTTGAATCACAAAAAAATCATTGTTTTTTTATATAATTATTTACCTTTACATTATATATTCATTGTTGTGCTTTAATATTATTTGTATCATGAATACCATGCAATGGAAAAGTTTCGTTTTTAATCACAAAACTTACTTCATGCTCATCACCCTCAATTGGACACATGTGAACCAACAATTAATATTAAACCTTCAGCATTATGATTTTTTGCTTCACATCTAAAGAGCAATCTATGGAGATTAGATATTTTTATAACATATATTTTGATGCAAAACTAGTGAAATAAATAAAGGCCATTCCACAATAACCCCACCTTTTTGACAGTATATCTTTTGATTAAAAAAAAAAAGGTAGAATCATATGTATTTGCATTACAATTTCAAAGCCTAATAAACAATGGATTCCAGTGGAATCAGATTTGGGCATGCTTAATGATAAGAGATTAAATATGTTATAATGTGGTTTGAAATACATGTAATTTTAGTAGTAATAGCTCTAGTGACATAAATGTAACTATGGGTGATCAAATTATTAAAAGGTGAGAACGCTTTAGATATCTCGGGTATATTGTTCAAAGTGATGGTGATATTGATGGGGATGTTATTAATATTCAAGTTCATTGGTTGAAGTGGAGGAATGCTTCGGGGCTATTCTGTGAGTACCGCTTAGACTGAAAGGAAAATTTTATAAGATTGTGGTGAGACTTGCAATGTTTTATGGCGTTGAATGTTGGCCTTTAAAAGAGAAGCAAAAAACTAAGTTAAGTGTTACCGAGATGAGAATGATTAGGTGGATAAGTGGCTTTACACTTAGAGACAAAATGTGAAAGAATATATCCGTGATGGGGTTGGTGTGGCTCCACTGAAGGACAAAATTAGAGAGAGTCGTCTTAGATGGTTTGGTTACATTAAACTTCGATCATCTGATGAACCAATTAGAAGAGCAGAAGTTTTAAATTCGACTTATGTTAAGAAAGACAGAGGTAGACCTAGGATGACTTGGGCATATTGTATAAAGAATGATCTTAATTTATTAGAATTAAATGAAAATATAACACTAAATAGGACGCAAAGGAGAAAAATGATTCATGTAGCCGACCCCACTTAATGGGATAAAGGTTTTGTTGTTGTGGTGGTGGTTGTTTGAAATATGATGGTTATCTAAATATCTATAACGTTAGAATAAGTAAAAATATTCGGCACAAACTAGTCATTACCTACTAAGAAACAAATGAGGATAGGGGAAACAAGGATAAAACTTTTTAATGCATGAAAACAAATTATTTAGTATGAAGCTCAGAGTTACGATTATGATGTTGTTTAAAAGTTTCACCAAAATTGTTAATGAACTCTATGCACTTGAAAAAAGAAACATTCAAACCAAGAATAGGTAAACGAAATCCTACGATATATGCTAAAACAGTAGTATCCTATGCTAATTTCCATCTCTAAAGCAGAGATAAAAGCTCGCAACTGTAAGATTTTTTAGTACCACATGAGAAAAAAAATAATTCCTAGAGAGCTACTTGAAGAAAAATATAACAAATGTAACACTCAATAGTTGTGCTTTTAGTGATTGTAAACCTTCTTTAAAACCATTGATGATGAGATGATACTATAAATATGCCAATATAACAAATTGTTCCAGAAAATTTTTTAAAAGAACAAGCATAAGAATGTTAGTGATAAATTTCAAAATAAAAAATAAAAAAATTAGGTGTGCAAGTGATAGGAATGAAACTCTCATATGTTTCAAGTGCAAAAAGCCCGACCACTTCAAATTCACCAAAGCAAAAGTAAAAGAAGCGCATATATCCAACAAGGACAAGATTGCATTAATGGCGGNATTTTTTAGTACCACATGAGAAAAAAAATAATTCCTAGAGAGCTACTTGAAGAAAAATATAACAAATGTAACCCTCAATAGCTGTGCTTTTAGTGATTGTAAACCTTCTTAAAAAGCATTGATGATGAGATGATGCTATAAATATGCCAAAATAACAAATTGTTCCACAAAATTTTTTAAAAGAACAAGCATAAGAATGTTAGTGATAAATTTCAAAATAAAAATAAAAAAATTAGGTGTGCAAGTGATAGGAATGAAACTCTCATATGTTTCAAGTGCAAAAAGCCCGACCACTTCAAATTCACCTAAGCAAAAGTAAAAGAAACGCATATATCCAACAAGGACAAGATTGCATTAATGGTGACATAGGCAATTTCAAATAATGAGAAAGCACAACAAAATAATCCTATAGAGAAGAACCAACTTACACTTAATTAGGATTAATATCCATCAGAAGAGAGATGCTTTCACCATACGACCAATTAAGGCAGATAGTACTTCAACAATACTACAATATTAGATCATATATTATTTACTTTTTTTGGAATCAAGAGAAGTCATATACAAGTCATTAAGAGAAAATAGAAAGATTAAAAAATTTTGAGCCAACACTATTAGCTAAAGCCCCTCCGCCATCAAGTAATACTATTGATGGTTTAAAGCACAATCTAATCATTATGTGTTATAATAGATATGATGTTCAATTTTTTATAAATTCATTATATAATTAAATTGAATGGCAAAGTATATTTTATTGATAGCAGATACAATAATTTATCTGCTTGAACTTATTAGAATAGATAATAGTATTTTGAAGTGCTAGGGAGTGAATAATAATGATCCGTAGCTCTAACATAGATGTTTCTATCACCCAAGCACACACACATTATTTAAACTATTTAGACATGGGTTAGTATTAAGCTTATCAAAGCCAGATTACACTAAGAACCGACTATTTTAATTGTCAATTAGATAAGCAAGTGTGTACATATTTTAAGTCTGCAAATCAGGTGAACACATATAGACCTTTAGAATTGCTTTATATGAACTTGTTTGAACTAGTAGTTCTCACTAGCTTAGGAGGAAAAAATGAGCACATTATATTACTGGTTATTCAAGATTAATAAGCGTGGCACATTTGCTAGCAAAAGTAATTTAATCACTAAATTTACCAAACTTGTAAAATGTACTAAGAAAATAGAGGTTTATCTATTGAAGCTATTAGGAGTGATCATCCAAGAAAATTTTAAAAATAATAAATTTAAAATCTTGTGCGAAGAGATTAAGATTAGACATAATTAATCTGCAAACAACACACCATAGTAAAATGATAAAATAAAAATGAAGATTAGAATATTACTGGATATAGCTAGATTAATGTTTAGTAGGTTTCAACTGCCTAATATTTCTGAACTAAAGTACTAAATATAATATGTAATGTAATTAATAGGGCAAATATTAGACCAAGCATTAAAAGATGATCAATAAAATTTTGAAAAAAAAAAAGTAACATACCTCTTTTACAGCAATTAGGCTGCAAGTATTTTTTACTAAAAATGAAAAAAAAAATTAACAAAATTTTATATTAAATTTAATGAAGGTAAATTTATTGAGAACACTGATCATAATAAGCGTATAAGGTTTTCAATAACAAGTATTTGGTTGAAGAATCAATATGTTACCTTTGATAAAAATTATCATATGCTTTCCCAGATGAAAGCTTGGAATGATAAGGTGATAGAAAGATTAAAAAATCTAGCTTTGGATGTACCACGAATTGCAGAAAGAGGATCCACAATTACATAAGGAGCGAATGTATGTCACCATCTTAAGGAACTTATCATAGAAGATCTAACACAAAGGTTAAAACTATAGGTAGAAACCTTAGCATTTTTCTCACATTAAGCATGCATATATGGATGAAGTATTAACATATGAGTTTTACATATACCAAAAGAGAATATTTAGTCTAACAAATCCATATGTAATAGGACCTAAATGTGTGTATAAGATTAAATCAAATGACTCGTGGAACANTGCTTTAATATTATTTGTATCATGAATACCATGCAATGGAAAAGTTTCGTTTTTAATCACAAAACTTACTTCGTGCTCATCACCCTCAATTGGACACATGTAAAACAACAATTAATATTAAACCTTCAGCATTATGATTTTTTGCATCACATCTAAAGAGCAATCTATGGAGATTAGATATTTTTATAACATATATTTTGAATGCAAAACTAGTAAAATAAATAAAGGCCATTCCACAATAAGCCCACCTCTTTTGACAGTATATCTTTTGATTAAAAAAAAAAAAAAGTAGAATCATATGTATTTGCATTACAATTTCAAAGCCTAATAAACAATGGATTCCAGTGGAATCAGATTTGGGCATGCTTAATGATAAGAGATTAAATATGTTATAATGTGGTTTGAAATACATGTAATTTTAGTAGTAATAGTTTTAGTGACATAAATGTAACTATGGGTGATCAAATTATTAAAATGTGAGAACGCTTTAGATATCTCGGGTATATTGTTCAAAGTGATGGTGATATTGATNAAGTAGTCGTTTTGGGGCGTACGGTGTTGATGATAAAGGCACACCGAAGATAGAACAGAAAAATGTCCTATCCTATAACATCAAGATCCAGGCATTTGATGAACAATAGAATATATTATCCTTCGCCGACATAAGTCTAGCGGGAGTTGGCTCGAACCTTCTCAGGTGATTGACAGTCCCATGCCCGACAGTGTAATCGACTCGTGGACAACAAAAATTTCTAAAAAATATATATATAAGTTTTGATAAACCCTTTTCAAGCAAAAACATACTTTTCTACGAAACAGAATTGATAACTCTTCTTTGCATGTTTAAAATTTGTATGCATGTTAAAAAAAACATAAAACATACTTTAAAGCTGGTTGTCCACCTGACAAATACCCGTTTAGGCTGGGAAATAGCCCTCAAGTGAGGTTCAAGACACCCTTCTAGACGAGTGACGGGTTCTATACATTCGGGTGACCGAGTAGCCTTCGTGAACCCTCGAGAATAAATATACAGCTGAGTCTAGTCCCATAAGAGTTTTTGCGGTCCCCTTCATCCGAATCTTTTTTTTTTGTTTTATCGAAGCTTTGGGACAGGGCACTCGTGTTACTTTTGCTTTCTTTCGGGATTTCCCCAGGATCTTTGAGGATTTTTTTTTACTTGAGTCTTTTTTGTTGATTCTATCGAGTTTTCTGTCATGAGTCGTTGTTACACTCTTCTTCGGATTTTTTGGATGACGTTTTCTTCCGGTCTTTGCTTTTGAGATGAATTTAGGCTTGTTATACTTAAGGAACATCGGATCTCACGGGCGTACAGGTTTGCTTTACATTTTACAGTACTTTACTTTCTTGTTCCTACCTGCTACTGTACTGTATAGCATGTCATTTTTTTTTTGTTTTCTACCTGCTACTACTCTTCTTATATAGCATGTTATACCAGTTTTGTTCCTACCTGCTACCGTACCGTACAGCATGTTATATTATTCATGTTTCTACTTGCTACTGTTCTTCCTGTATAGCATTTTATACTGTTCATGTTTCTACCCGTTACTGTTCCACATGCATTCTATTGTTTGTCCTATATTGCACATTTTATATTATATAGCTTCAAGCATATTTCCTTTTTGTATAGAATGTTTAGAAGACTACAACCATAGGGCCGTTTAATTTGATACTATAATGGACACCCTAAAAAACTTAAACTCGTCATGTCGGGGAGCTTGGAGCTAGCGCAGTGGGCAGCACGGCCATCTTCAACAGCAGAACATAACTTCCCCAGCAAAACTATTTTTGTTCCTAGAAATTAAACAATAATCCATAAGATTTCGGGGTTGTTTGCCTAGCGCAACATAAATCCTCCAACTTTTTTTCTTTAGGCATTCGTATAGCTCTGTTGTACGATTTAAGCCCTAACTCGTTCTAGGTTCCGAGATTGTCGTCCGATATGACGTAAACCCTCATATCTTCTAGGCGATTTGTGTGGTCATGTCACGCAAATATAAGTCTTAATTAAATAAAATTGGCAAGATGAAACATTTTAATAATTTCTTCTCAAAACTGAAGCCAAATCCTAGGATAGACTGGGAAGTCACTAAGGTTCGCCTCCGGGTCTGTGGCCTCCCCTAGTTTCTCTTCATTTGGATTCCTCAACATTGTTCCAGGTTCGAGCATTTCCCCTTTCACACCTTTTCGTCCGATTTCGTTGAAAAGTCCTATCCTTTTGACTGCTTTGAAGATAGTATCCCCTCATTTTTATCGAGAGTTTTCTTGATGACTTCGGTCATTTAAGATGTAATTAACTATAGGGGTTTGCCCTTATAGGAAGTTTTTCTGAACCCAGCCTAAAATAAACTTTATTTAATTCTTTGTATTAAATAGGGGAATTTGTCGGCAAATAAAACGGTTTCGCAGACCAAACGGATGTCATATATTTCTTAGTTTATTTGATCGAATCTCATCCTCAAGTCTTGTGTTTATCCTTCGGGATAGATACAAGATTTGAGGTAGAGCGTTTTTTCATTTAAACTGCGAAAAATATGAGGTCAGTTTGATTTCATATTTTTCTAAAATTATACATATATATATATATATATGTAAATTAAACGTCCTTCCAAAGCGGACGACGGGACTTCACTTCCAGCGACCGACAGCTTCTTACGGGCAACCTCCCCAAACTTTTTAGTTGCCGACANATCACCAAATTTAAAACTATGATATCCTAAGAATGAATTACAAAGAAGCACGTCAAGTGTTTGTCATTTTTTTAAGACTTTCGCTTATAACATAGTCCATTAGAATATTAAATTTTGATGCTCCAATGACTATAGAAGCAGAAAGTTACAAAAAGTAATTGGGTTCTATAGCGACTCTAGATTATGCAAAAAAGCGAGGATAATGGACTTAGATTAAGTCACACAAAAGCACAATACATATAACCAATAGTCATATCCAATATTCAAGAATAAAGCATAAAGAGTTTCAACAACATTCATTTGAGATCATATAGACCAAAGTAATATAATTGTGATATTTATCAGCACAGATCATTACTTTGCCAACATTTTCACGAAACCTTGGCAGAAGATACTTATGTTTTCTTTGAAGACGCTTACAAATACTAGATCCCTCACTCAAGATATTCTCTTCTAATTGATTACTTCATGTAAAAATTGTAATCATACATTAATTTATAGATGCCAAATGTTGAACAAACAAAAATACCAAAAATTCCTTAAAATGCAAAAACTTTTATTGTTTTTTCTTACGATTATGAAGTGCTTGTCCTTTTAGTGTTTTTCCTTTAATTTGTTGCACTTAACTTGTCGTACCTCTATTTGTTTTGTAATAAAGAGGAAGAAAATGTAAGATATTTAGAAACATGAAAACAATGTCTAATAGAAAAAAAAGAAATTCAAGTGCTAAGAAGATATGAATAGGAGTGTTTGAAATTTTCTATTGCAAAAAATACTTTATATCAGTGAAAAAAATGATTTTTCTCTTACAATATTTCTTTTGGTTTTTACATTTTTTTTCAACTCTTTTTGGGTATTTATTATGCCTATTGTGAAATGTTTTCCGTCTCAAAAGAAAAAAAAATTGTTTATGTACTTTATTTGTTATGCTAATTAATAGNTGTTTTTTTTTATTATTTTGAAGTGCTTGTCCTTTTAGTGTTTTTCCTTTAATTTGTTGCACTTAACTTGTCCTACCTCTATTTTTTTTGTAATAAAGAGGAAGAAAATGTAAGATAATGTCTATATAGAAAAAAAAGAATTTCAAGTGCTAAGAAGATAAGAATAGGAGTGCTTGAAATTTTCTATTGCAATAAATACTTTATATCAGTGCAAAAAATGATTTTTCTCTTACAATATTATTTTTAGTTTTCAATGTCTATATAGAAAAAAAAGAATTTCAAGTGCTAAGAAGATATGAATAAGAGTGTTTGAAATTTTCTATTGCAATAAATACTTTATATCAGTGCAAAAAATGATTTTTCTCTTACAATATTATTTTTGGTTTTTACATTTTTTTTTCAACTCTTTTTGGGTATTTATTATGCCTGTTGTGAAATGTTTGCCGTCTCAAAAGGAAAAAAAAAATTGTTTATGTACTTTATTTGTTATGCTAATTAATAAAATAATTCATATTTATAGAAGAATTTAGTGCCTAAATCCTCATACAATATAGCATTCATAAAAAAAGATTTGTTAACATTAAAATGAGAGTGACTGCTGGCCTCATTAGTCTGTGATATTTTTTAGATTGGAGAATTTAAATACATACCACAAAATTCGTTTATTTACAGATTTAGAACCTAAACTTTATATTTACATATATATCACTTTTGTGTCATAAAAATATGCAAGAAAAAGTAAACTTCATTATTAAAAAATAAGCGATAATGATATTTTTGATTTGACATTAAAGATTCGACTGTGAATGTTTATGCGTTAGCAGTGTAAATACATAAGAATTGTGTGGTATGTATGTAAATGCCGCTTTTAGATATTGGTGATCCCAAATTACACTAAAATTTTGACTAATTNCTTCATTATTAAAAAATAAGCGATAATGATATTTTTGATTTGACATTAAAGATTCGACTGTGAATGTTTATGTGTTAGCAGTGTAAATACATAAGAATTGTGTGGTATGTATGTAAATGCCGCTTTTAGATATTGATGATCCCAAATTACACTAAAATTTTGACTAATGACTTTTAAAATTAATTATTTGCAGAAAATAAATATTCCATTAAAACAAATCACATAAAGATAAATGCTTTAGAATCTTTCATATGTAAACATTACACAGCACAAAATACCAAATGTATTTAATGCAAGTGTTATCTTTGGTAAAAAAACTTATATATCACCAAGTTTGATATTAAATTATGCTTTTATTAAGAAATAATATTTTAAATATTACTTAAGATTTTATTAACAATTAGCTACATATACATTTTAATAAATATGATTTCAATCCCATGTAAAACTAATAAAAATAAATTAGATAAGATAGACCTCTGCAAAGGTTTGCGAGTACCTGCAAAAATATTATAGGCCTCCATACAGTATGCAATGCTCTATAAAAATTCAAGGATTTTGGAACCATAAAAAATAACCATAATAGGTTTTCACAAAGTACAATGTCAGCCTCCACAAAAAATTTTATGATACATAATATTTTGTTTTTTTAATTAGTCATTTGCAACTCCAAGGATCTAATATAAATGATCTCCAAAGGGTTTAGGACTAAATTAACGCAATGCTTTCACGGTCACATAAACCCTAAAACTCCCTGTCTCATGTATTCACCAAAAACTTACTTTCCCGTATAAAATTTAAATTACATAGCAAATCTAAGAGAGTAGATCGCTTATTTGATCACATACAAATCCACCAATATTTTGGTATTATGATGAGCTTGGAATCTTCTCACAAGAATTCATCTGCATATAAGAAACATTTTTTTTTTGTTGTATAGATTTTGTACTTTGGTTAAGTATTCTGGTAAAGAGCACAGTAAAAAGGTATCTTTGCCAAGGAGACATACAAGCTGTCTTGGAAGAAGGAAGATTGTTCCAGAGAGATCCGTGTAAAGGCTTTTTTCAATTGAAAGAGTAAGAATTTTTTTAGTGAAGATTGTGTGGAAAATCTTTGGTGTGGTGATCACCTGCAACCTACAATTAAAACATGTAAAAAATTTGATTGTTATTTGTACAGCTATTTGCCATTACATTATTTACTCATTTTTGCATTTTTAATTTTTTATTTATTTTGTGTCATTAATTTTTTGTAGTGAAGAAAATAAATTTAAAAATTAAAAAACTTAAAAGCCAATACACCCCTTTCTTCGACACTTGTAAGTTGAGGGACAAGTACGATTTGGTGATTTCTAAAATCATTGAACTGTATAACAAAGAAATAATTGAAGAATGTCTTAGATTAAAAGTGGCAAAACTGACACTATCTTCAATCGATAAGAGGCCAATAAAATAGCCCAATTTTTTTCATTCCTTTGAGAATTGCTTTCAAAATATAAGGATTAAATGAGATAATTTCTTCTACTAAGGTTTGAAAAGAAACATCAGATTAGTAAGCAACTTTTAATATAGAAGATATTTTATGTGAAAAAATAAAAAAGAAATCCCAATATTTAAAAGTTATCAATGGATAAAAATTATTCTTGTAGTGAAGAGGTAGGTGGAGACGATGGACAATACTTAATGTGTATGTGAAGTAATTCACTGTAGCAAAGAGGTCCGTTCGATAGTGGCAACAGCGGGCAAGGCAACGAGTGCCCATTTGGTAAGGTAGCAGATGGAGGCAACAGACACGTGAGTGGAATCCGAGGAGAAGGATATGAAGGAAAAAAAACACAACAAAAAGAAACTTTATGAGGCCACTGAAAAGGAAAATAAACAAAAATGTCTAAGGATACATTTCTCTTAGAGCTCTAATATGATAATGAAAGAATAAATGATTTAACTTTTATGTATATTTCATTAGGCATCTTGCGCCACCATTGATGCAATTGGATTCTAGGTCACTCTATGTAACTTCTACCAATAAAAAAAGTGTAATTACACTGGAATCGAAAAAAATAAGGAAAAAATGTTCAATGATAAGGAGTATTACAATAATAAAACATGTAAATTCCTAATATAAAGAAATAAACACATCTAATACTTTAGATATGATAGTGCTACCTCACAATCAACGTGACATAAACAATACCACCTTGAGTTTGAATGCAGTGGTGGCAAGATATTTAGTCGATGTTTTAGTTGCCCTTAAATTGCAAGGGTCACCAAAGTAGCATAAATGATCTATGAAAGATATAGTAACGTGAATTGGATATAAAGAGTTTGTTGTATAGCAAAAGATTCATGTTGAAGAAGCATGCATGAGATCCCTGATCAAAGGAGTCAATAGAGAACCTCAAGAAAGAATATTAAAGATGAGTATCAAAAGGGAGTATCGATAGAGATTGGTATGGTAATGACAAAAACGACAATGCAATTGACACTAGATAAGATAGGTAGGTTATAGAGATGTATAGATCAATAATATATTAAGAAGTGACCAAGTGCCACAATAGTCGATGAAAGAGATCAATAGTAGGCGGTTGGACTGTAAAGAAAAAACTCGTCGTTTGCGAACAGCTTGTGTTTGACTCATTAAATAGCTCATGTTCGATTTGTTCGTCAAGCAAGCGAGCCAAACAAGAACAATTTGTTAGCTCAATTTAAAAAGTAGTCGAACACAAACAAATGTTAACTTGTTCCTGTTCACCTCATTTTGGCTCGAAATAATTAAAAATAATATATAAAAGTTAAAATAATGATATTTTTCATATGACATCAAAGATTTGATTTATATTAATGTAAAAAAGAAAATTTAGATGTTAGATATATAAATACATAAAATTTGGATGGAATGTACTTAAATGCCCCTTTTTCTCAAAAATCAAATGGTGTTACGNAAAAAGAAAATTTAGATGTTAGATATATAAATACATAAGATTTGGATGGAATGTACTTAAATGCCCCTTTTTCTCAAAAATCAAATGGTGTTACATGTGTAAATACAAAGAATTGGGTGGCATGTACGAAAGCATTTTTTCCCAAAAATTCTACCAAGACATACCCCACCTGGTGTAGTGATGTAATGTTAAACAGGTAAATACAAAAGAAGTTGGTGTTATGTATGTAAATGCGCCTAAAATTCTAACGGGTGGGCAACACCAGGAAATACATAAGAATTTGTGTTATACTTAAATGCGCGTAAAATTCTGATAAATTTGAGCCCCACATCGCCATATTCAGTTGAAATGGATTACTAATCCACTATAAATCTGAAAACAAAGGTGAGAAAAATAAAAGTTCTTAGCTTTATGTTGTTTCATGTAGAATTGTTAACGATCCATTTTCGAGCCGAGTTGGGGTCGACTTAAAATCAGTTCGAAAAAAATTTGATCTAAAATTTTGGCTCATAGCTCGGCCCTTTTATTTTGATTTGATCTCAATCCGTNAGTGATGTAATGTTAAACAGGTAAATACAAAAGAAGTTGGTGTTATGTATGTAAATGCGCCTAAAATTCTAATGGGTGGGCAACACCAGGAAATACATAAGAATTTGTGTTATACTTAAGTGCGCGTAAAATTCTGATAAATTTGAGCCCCACATCGCCATATTGAGTTGAAATGGATTACTAATCCACTATAAATCTGAAAACAAAGGTGAGAAAAATAAAAATTCTTAGCTTTATGTTGTTTCATGTAGAATTGTTAACGATCCATTTTCAAGCCGAGTTGGGGTCGACTTAAAATCAGTTCGAAAAAAATTTGATCTAAAATTTTGGCTCGTAACTCGGCCCTTTTATTTTGATTTGATCTCAATCCGCGCCAAAATTCAAATCAATTTCCTAGCGATTAACAATTTTTAAGCTAAATTCGCAAAATTCACAACCCTTACATCACAAAGGTTGTTAACGATCCGATTTCAAGCCGACCCCTCTGCCCGAATCGACTAAAAAAAATTAAATCTAAAATTTTAGCTCATAGCTTAGCTCGTCCGATCTCGGTCTGAGCCAAAAATCGAATCAATTTTTCNCGATCCGATTTCAAGCCGACCCCTCTGCCCGAATCGACTAAAAAAAATTAAATCTAAAATTTTAGCTCATAGTTTAGCTCGTCCGATCTCGGTCTGAGCCAAAAATCGAATCCATTTTTGAGTGATGAACGATCTTCGAGCTAAATTCACAGCCCTAATTTCATGCGTATGTGAAATAATTCATTAAGGTGGGAATACTTTAAAATTAAAATTTAATTTTTTGAAATTTTAATTTGAGATGAGTTTCGAACCAAACACGAACTTACTTCGAACAAATTCGAGCTAAACAAAAACAGGTTATTTGGGAGTCATTTTGAACACAAACCGAGAATGAACAAACCTTGGGCTTGCTCAAGTTTGGCTCATTTAAATCCCTAGTTAACGGCCTATGAAGGCAAGCTAAGCACTAGCAGCTTGAGACAATTTCTAGATAATAAATCCCTTAAGGGGAAGAGTGTCCACGTGATCCTATCATAGTAGATAAAGATCAATTGTAGGCGACTTGTGAAGTTGATAGAAGCTCTGGCAGGCAAAGTCTAACCAATAATACTTGAAATATAGTCAAAAGATGGAGTGTATAGAGGTCCTGGGAAAAGAATAAATGATCAAACATAGAATCAAATGAACTTCTAAAGGGTCCGTGTTACGCAACTGAAGGATCACAAAGGATGCATGAAAATGGTGAAACTATNATCAATTGTAGGCGACTTGTGAAGTTGATAGAAGCTCTGGCAGGCAAAGTCTAACCAATAATACTTGAAATAANTCATTTTGAACACAAACCGAGAATGAACAAACCTTGGGCTTGCTCAAGTTTGGCTCATTTAAATCCCTAGTTGGCGGCCTATGAAGGCAAGCTAAGCACTAGCAGCTCGAGACAATTTCTAGATAATAAATCCCTTAAGGGGAAGAGTGTCCAAGTGATCCTATCATAGTAGATAAAGATCAATTGTAGGCGACTTGTGAAGTTGATAGAAGCTCTGGCAGGCAAAGTCTAACCAATAATACTTGAAATAAAGTCAAAAGATGGAGTGTATAGAGGTCCTGGGAAAAGAATAAATGATCAAACATAGAATCAAAGGAACTTCTAAAGGGTCTGTGTTACGCAACTGAAGGACCACAAAGGATGCATGAAAATGGTGAAACTATAATGAAAAAAAGAGATGATCTTATGTAAGTGGATGAATTGTACAGAGAANATCAAATGACTCGTGGAACGTTAGGAGGAATAATACTATGTTGATAACATAAGTATATAGTCAAATTGAAGAGATAAAACTTTGAAGAATCCTATGCCCGCATAGCTAAATTAAAAGCATTGTTGGGATTTGCTTGTTATAAAGGTTTCAAACTATATCAAATTGATCTAAGAAGTGAGAAACATATTTATATAGATCAACCCCGAAGATTTATTGATCATTTATACACCTATAACATATGCAAATAGAAAATTGCATTGTATAGAGTGAACCAAGCTCTTAAAACTTGGCATAAGAGGTTAAGTGCATTCTCGAGTAAATAAAGACAAGGTAGACACCACATTATTTGTTTAAAAAAAAAAAGTAACACAGATATATGCAAATAGTGTTGTACTCAAAACTATTAAAAAATTATTATTCCATTAATTTGCAATAGCCACACGTAAAGAGTTTGAGATGAACAAAGAACTTACTTTCTGGACTTATAGGCACACCAAAAATATGTTAAAATTAGTATGCTACAACATAAATACATTAATGANAAATTGCATTGTATAGAGTGAACCAAGCTCTTAAAACTTGGCATAAGAGGTTAAGTGCATTCTCGAGTAAATGAAGACAAGGTAGACACCACATTATTTGGTTAAAAAAAAANTCAACCCCGAAGATTTATTGATCATTTATACACCTATAACATATGCAAATAGAAAATTGCATTGTATAGAGTTAACCAAGCTCTTAAAACTTGGCATAAGAGGTTAAGTGCATTCTCTAAATAAAGACAAGGTAGACACCACATTATTTGTTTAAAAAAAACTAGAAAAGTAACACAGATATATGCAAATAGTGTTGTACTCAAAACTATTAAAAAATTATTATTCCATGAATTTGCAATAGCTACACGTAAAGAGTTTGATATGAACAAAGAACTTACTTTCTGGACTTATAGGTACACCAAAAAAATGTTAAAACTAGTATACTACAACATAAATACATTAATGGATGTAAGTAGAATATGAATAGATTACTAAGCTTTATATAGAAATGATAGAATCTTTTGTTATATTTGATATCAACAGACTAAACATTGTGTTTATAATAGGACTATGTGATAGATTTCAAGTAAATCCTAAGGAATCTCATCTTACGGCTATGAAAAAAAATATCTTTATTTACCGTATACATCAGCAAATTTAAAACTATGATATCCTAAGAATGAATTACAAAGAAGCACGTCAAGTGTTTGTCATTTTTTAAGACTTTCGCTTATAACATAGTCCATTAGAATATTAAATTTTGATGCTCCAATGACTATAGAAGCAGAAAGTTACAAAAAGTAATTGGGTTCTATAGTGACTCTAGATTATGCAAAAAAGCGAGGATAATGGACTTAGATTAAGTCACACAAAAGCACGGNATTTGGTGATTTCTAAAATCATTGAACTGTATAACAAAGAAATAATTGAAGAATGTCTTAGATTAAAAGTGGTAAAACTGACACTATCTTCAATCGATAAGAGGCCAATAAAATAGCCCAATTTTTTTTATTCCTTTGAGAATTGCTTTCAAAATATAAGGATTAAATGAGATAATTTCTTCTACTAAGGTTTGAAAAGAAACATCAGATTAGTAAGCAACTTTTAATATAGAAGATATTTTATGTGAAAAAATAAAAAAGAAATCCCAATATTTAAAAGTTATCAATGGAATAAAATTATTCTTGTAGTGAAGAGGTAGGTGGAGACGATGGACAAAACTTAATGTGTATCTGAAGTAATTCATTGTAGCAAAGAGCTCCGTTCGATAGTGGCAACAGCGAGCAAGGCAACGAGTGCCCATGTGGTAGGGTAGCAGATGGAGGCAACAGACACGTTAGTGGAATCCGAGGAGAAGGATATGAAGGAAAAAAGACACAACAAAAAGAAACTTTATGAGGCCACTGAAAAGGAAAATAAATAATAATGTCTTGGATACATTTCTCTTAGAGCTCTATTATGATAATGAAAGAATAAATGATTTACCTTTTATGTATATTTCATTAGGCATCTTGCGCCACCATTGATGCAATTGGATTCTAGGTCACTCTATGTAACTTCTACCAATAAAAAAAGTGTAATTACACTAGAATCAAAAAATAAGGAAAAATGTTCAATGATAAGGAGTATTACAATAATAAAACATGTAAATTCCTAATATAAAGAAGTAAACACATCTAATACTTTAAATATGATAGTGCTACCTCACAATCAACGTGACATAAACAATAACACCTTGATTTTGAATGCAGTGGTGGCAAGATATTTAGTCGATGTTTTAGTTGCCCTTAAATTGCAAGGGTCACCAAAGTATCATAAATGATCTATGAAAGATATAGTAACGTGAATTGGATATAAAGAGTTTGTTGTATAGCACAAGCTTCATGTTGAAGAAGACATGCATGAGATCCCTGATCAAATGAGTCAATAGAGAACCTCAAGAAAGAATATTAAAGAAGAGTATCAAAAAGGAGTATCGATAGAGATTGGTATGGTAATGACAAAAACGACAATGCAACTGACACTAGATGAGATAGGTAGGTTATAGAGATGTATAGATCAATAATATATTAAGAAGTGACCAAGTGCCACAATAGTCGATGAAATAGATCAATAGTAGGCGGTAGGACTGTAAAGAAAAAACTCGTCGTTTGCGAACAGCTTGTGTTTGGCTCATTAAATAGCTCATGTTCGATTCGTTCGTCAAGCAAGCGAGCCAACAAGAACAATTTGTTAGCTCAATTTAAAAAGTAGTCGAACACGACCAAATGTTAACTTGTTCGTTTTCAGCTCATTTTGGCTCGAAATAATTAAAAATAATATATAAAAGTTAAAATAATGATATTTTTCATATGACATCAAAGATTTGATTTATATTAATGTAAAAAAGAAAATTTAGATGTTAGATATATAAATACATAAGATTTGGATGGAATGTACTTAAATGCCCCTTTTTTCTCAAAAATTAGATGGTGTTACATGTGTAAATACAAAGAATTGGGTGGCATGTAAGAAAGCATTTTTTCCCAAAAAAATTCTACCAAGACATGCCCCACCTGGTGTAGTGATGTAATGTTAAACAGATAAATACAAAAGAAGTTTGTGTTATGTATGTAAATGCGCCTAAAATTCTAACGGGTGGGCAACACCAGGAAATACATAAAAATTTGTGTTATATTTAAATGTGCGTAAAATTCTGATAAATTTTAGCCCCACATCGTGAGTTGAAATGGATTACTAATCCACTAAAAATCTAAAAACAAAGGTGAGAAAAATAAAAGTTCTTAGCTTTATGTTGTTTCATGTAGAATTGTTAACGATCCATTCCCGAGCCAAGTTGGGGTCGACTTAAAATCAGTTCTAAAAAAATTTGATCTAAAATTTTGGCTCGTAGTTCGGCCCTTTTATTTTGATCTGATCTCAATCCGCGCCAAAATTCAAATCAATTTCCTAGCGATTAACAATTTTCAAGCTAAATTCGCAAAATTCACAACCCTAACATCACAAAGGTTGTTAATGATCCGATTTCGAGCTGACCCCTCTGCCCGAATCGACTAAAAAAAAATTAGATCTAAAATTTTAGCTCATAGCTCAGCTCGTCCGATCTCGGTTCAAGCCAAAAATCGAATCAATTTTTGAGTGATTAAAGATCTTCGAGCTAAATTCACAGCCCTAATTTCATGCGTATGTGAAGTAATTCATTAAGGTGGGAATACTTTAAAATTAAAATTTATTTTTTTTGAAATTTTAATTTGAGATGAGTTTTGAACCAAACACGAACTTACTTCGAACAAATTCGAGCTAAACAAAAACAGGTTATTTCGGAGTCATTTTGAACACAAACCGAGAATGAATAAACCTTGGGCTTGCTCAAGTTTGACTCATTTAAATCCCTAGTTGGCGGCCTATGAAGGCAAGCTAAGTACTAGCAGCTTCAGACAATTTCTAGATAATAAATCCCTCAAGGGGAAGAGTGTCCAAGTGATCCTGTCATAGTAGATAAAGATCAATTGTAGGTGACTTGTGAAGTTGATAGAAGCTCTGGCAGGCAAAGTCTAACCAATAATACTTGAAATATAGTCGAAAGATGGAGTGTATAGAGGTCCTAGGAAAAGAATAAATGATCAAACATAGAATCAAATGAACTTCTAAAGGGTCTGTGTTACGCAACTGAAGGACCACAAAGGATGCATGAAAATGGTGAAACTAAAATGCAAAAAAGAGATGATCTTATGTAAGTGGATGAATTGTACAGAGACAGTCTAGCAACAAAAGTGTATGGATAAAATCAATGTTGTGCGGATAACAGAGGCATATAATTGATTGAGGTTGTGAGCCAACTGTCCGAGTGTGTGCAAGAGTAGAGATAAGCACTAGAGTGAGGAGACACAAAGGTTGGAACAAGTAAGCTAAAACTAAAAAGCTTGAAGCATGGTGTCGTGCGCCAAGGCATGCACAAAAGGAATGCATATGTGTATAAGAATGACATGTACAAATAGAAGGTGGCAACATGTAAAGAAGTAGGTGAAAGAGAGGTTTTGGGAGAAAACTACCAAATGAACGTAAACAAACATAACTAGAACATTTCTTAGACAACATTTTAAAGGAGAAAGACTTGCAAACAATTGCATGATTACTAAATTATAGTTGCAGTGAAAGCATAGCAATATCATTTTTCTCTTTCATAATAAGTGAGCTGGCTAGTGAAGCAACTCAAACTCATAAGATTGAGTTCAAGTAATCGCAAAATTAAGCTCAATCTGAATTAGAAGTTGATCAGTTAATCAACCTTAGAGTCAAAGATGACACAAGCTTGGCTTAACTCATTTGCACCCCCTAATTGGAGCCATTAAATAATCAATTCTTAATATTAAATCACAAAAAAGTTCTGCATAACTGGCTCACTACTATCAAGAACTCACACGAGAACTGGACAATTACATGTATACAAGTGCCACAAGAATTGATCACTATTTATTACATTAGGTGAACCATCAAATAAACAAGAAAAGGAGACGAAGACAAATATGTGCTCTTTCATGCTTCGGAACCTTCCAATTTCTCATTTCCTAAATATTTGATGAATCACATTTTTAGAACTCAAAAACCCTAAACTACCTCCAAAGACACCAACAACATGTCACAATAAAAAATTATAAACACAATTTCACATACACCAAAAAGCATAGCAAAGTAAAAATTTTGATTTTATCAGTGAATCACAACAAGGCATGCATGAATGGTTTTAAGCATTCATACGATAAAATTGGAAGACAATGTCAACATGCGACTAAATGAACATGAGTTAAGGGTTATTCATTACATATAGAGCTCATTTGGTTGTTTGCAAGTTAAAATCGTGTTTTAGAAAACAAAAAATTTTGTCTTCACACAGTTTGAGTTTAAAACAAAGTCCACATTTCATTATTTGATATTTTGAAGGAGTTTTTCGAGATAAAATTCTACTCCTAAATTTAACAAAAATGACAAAATCTAAGGAATTCAATGTTTTTAAAAACATGTTTTCTAATTTTGAACAAACTAAAGGTCCCTTAAATAGGAATAAAAATCCAATAACCAAAAAAAATGGAGATATATAAAAAAAATATGCTCCCTTTTATGGAGTAAATAATTGACTTTATATAGTGACCTAAAATATTTGATAAATAACTATTTTAGATGAGCAAAAAACCCTAAAATAGTTCCAAAGAATGAATATTAACAAATCATAAATAAAAACATAGTTTAGCATGAAGTAAACATACCCTAACAATTGTAGCAAGATGAAACTCGAAACTTTTCTTTTTATCTCATTCAAAAAAATATTCTAAAAAGATTCTCATACACCCTAACTTTTAATCCTTTCTTCTCAACATTTTTTTTGTGTTTTTCCTTTCTTTCTTCACCATTTTTAACAGCACAAGTATCTCTCAAGGAAAAAAATTGATTTTCATCTCAATATTACTCTTAATGAAAAAAAAAAATACTTTTAATCTCAATCTTACCCTTCATATTCTTGATTTATTTGTTAGTTCATCAAACTCAATTTTTTTTGTCACACCTTTAACATAAAAAGTACTTAAGAAGAAACAATATAATGAAAAAATTTANTTTTAACAGCACAAGTATCTCTCAAGGAAAAAAATTGATTTTCATCTCAATATTACTTTTAATAAAAAAAAATACTTTTAATCTCAATCTTACCCTTCATGTTCTTGATTTATTTGTTAGTTTATCAAACTCATTTTTTTTTGTCACACCCTTAACCTAAAAAGTACTTAAGAAGAAACAATATAATGAAAAAATTTGTAAATATTCTTCCTACTTCTCAAAGTAGTTCCTTCTTCACCTCTTCTTGTTCCTTAAAGGNTTTTAACAGCACAAGTATCTCTCAAGGAAAAAAATTGATTTTCATCTCAATATTACTTTTAATAAAAAAAAAATACTTTTAATCTCAATCTTACCCTTCATGTTCTTGATTTATTTGTTAGTTTATCAAACTCATTTTTTTTTGTCACACCCTTAACCTAAAAAGTACTTAAGAAGAAACAATATAATGAAAAAATTTGTAAATATTCTTCCTACTTCTCAAAGTAGTTCCTTCTTCACCTCTTCTTGTTCCTTAAAGAACAAGTACTTCTCAAAAGAAAATGTTTTCTCCTCTACTTTTCTTATTTTGATTAGAAACAATCTTCAACTAGCATGTCCACTCTATAAAAAGAAAGAAGCAAAAAAGTTCAATATGCATCAATATAATTCCCCTCACACGTTTGCCTTCTTAAAGTTCTCCACCTATTGAAACCTTCTCCCTTTCTTCTTTCCAAGAAAGAATAATCGAAGAATAAAAAATACACTTGTCAATTTNAAAGAAGCAAAAAAAGTTCAATATGCATCAATATAATTCCCCTCACATGTTTGCCTTCTTAAAGTTCTCCAATTATTGAAACTTTCTCCCTTTCTTCTTTCCAAGAAAAAATAATCGAAGAATAAAAAATACACTTGCCAATTCNGAAAGAAGCAAAAAAGTTCAATATGCATCAATATAATTCCCCTCACATGTTTGCCTTCTTAAAGTTCTCCAACTATTGAAACCTTCTCCCTTTCTTCTTTCCAAGAAAGAATAATTGAAGAATAAAAAATACACTTGTCAATTTTCACCGCTCCAACAACATATTAGCATAAGAACATCAGAGTCAAAGCAATAGTTACCCGTATTATTTCTCCTAGGAACTAAAAGTTCATTCTCATTCTTACTAAACAAGAACGACAAGGAGATAGTTTGAGATCAAGTATGGATAGGAAATACACATCCTAAGAGCTCCTTTTCTTCCTTTGCAACAGAAAACAAAGCAACCAATGCAATCACAAAAACAATAACAAAATAAAAATTACTTCTAAGCTTTAAGGTCAAGCATATCTGACATAGACTAAGAAATTAGGTGTCAAAAATTAAGGAATAAAGCTTGTAACAAATTCGCAGAAGATGTAGTGTACAAAAAAGAGAGTAGCAAAAACAAGGTGGAAGTAGAGGATTATGATAACTGAAATGAACATATGAATACTATTTTCTATCCCAGGTTATCAAACCCAAGAAACTGTAGCGAACAAAAGAGGGAGTGCACCTACAAGGTAGAATGAGAAGATTTTAATAGCTGAAAAGAGCATATGAAACCCTTTCACTTTTCCAGGTAATTTAATCTAAGTTTCAACAGAATGTTTTTATCTAATCGTGTGATAATGGTTGGATCCCCCTATATATGGAAGGTGAAAAAATATCAAAGAAATGAAAAGAGATTATACAGGAGATCATATCACCAAGGCTGTGGAAGAAAATATTAAGATAATCAACAATGGTAGAAACAAAATACTAAGAATCACACTGCAAGGAAACACAATGAAGGAAATGAAAAGATGGAAGTAAATTTGTATGTAGAGAACTAATAGAGGGTCTGAGAAGAAGAAAAACATTATAAAAAAAAAAGGTTTGAAGGATTATGTAGCCATGAAGAATATTACTGAAAGATCTTAGAACATGGAAAAATGCTTCAAAAGTAAAAAATGGAGTAAAGCATCTTAAACCCAAATATACATCAAATATAGTGTCTTTATTAAAATAAATGAGGGAACAGTTAACATGAATCAGCCCTAGACAAATAAATACATCAGTCCAACTAAAATGATAACCAATGCAATAACTTCAAGAAAAAATGTGGCAATAGAAGGTACAACACAATAAAAAATATAGTATGAACTGCAATATGTTTCACCCACAAAATATTTCCAGTGCACCACACTTTAAAGATCATACGATCTGCAATGTCATTCACTTGCCATAAGGCAAAGCTAAACTAGAACCCTTCTAAATTGGTTGAATTACTAATGTCAAGTCATCAATCTAGTGCCCAGCAGTAACCACCTGCAGAAAGGTGACAATTTGCCCACGCGATAGTAACTAAATACATAAATAAAGGATAAACATTGTTCTTGTTAATTCGTATCCATCACAATTATGTCAATGATGTCATTACTGAAAATTGTATCCACATAAGGATTTTTTTGGGCTAAATTTTATTCTTTAATTTTTCTTTTGCTTTTAAAGACAAATTTTAGTCTACTTTTTACACATATTTGTTTCTTTTTTTTCAAAAAATAGATGATCATGATTTTTACAACACTCAAAACGGTGTTTTCGGCAACCAAAACTTAATCGAACATGTCGAATATGGTTTGTTTCAAATAAAACATAAACAAAACAAAATAAATACAAAAATATAACTTAATAAAAAAGATGCCCCAAACGGCCGCTAAGAAAAATTTTATCTGATATTTTCTAAACATGATATCGATTGAACCATTTGAACTATTTCCTAATATAGTCTTGGAGTGAC
>JXCR01148561.1:21096-51432 GCA_002079205.1 Phalaenopsis hybrid cultivar | reverse complement strand
ATAAAGCCGAACAATAGGATAGTTGGGACATCTCTGGGGTTTCTCCTGGATCTGTGATGTCCCCTACTCTTCTTCCCTTTGGATTCCTTAAATAATTGTTCCTATCTTGAGTCATTCCATTTGATTTTCTTCCTTCCTTTGAATTCTTTGAATAATTGTTCACATTTTGAACCATTCCCATTTGATTTTTTCATGTCCCAATCGTAAAACCTAAACTTTGAAATCTTGAAAGCAAAACCACCTGATCTTAATCGAGAGTTATCTTAAGTGATTTCGATCAGTAATGTAATTAACTATAGGGGCTTGCCTCTATAGGGAACCAGGAACCCAGATAAAATAAACCCTATCTAACAACAAAACCACCTGATCTTAATCGAGAGTCTTCTTAAGTGATTTCGATCATTTAAGATGTAATTAACTATAGGGGCTTGCCTTTATAGGGAACCAGGAACCCAGATAAAATAAACCCTATCTAATTTATTATATTAGATAGGGGAACTTGTTGGTTTTTTTATAAAAATATTTCGCAGACCAAAACGGATGTCACATGCAAAAGAATTAAAATGATGACAAGAAAAAGATTCTACAAATTTTATACTATTACATTTGTTCATCAAGAGACTCGACTTTCAATTTTGTCATAAAAGCTCTTCAACATGAATTTGCATAATTGGTGCCACAATTAAGGTCAAAATAAAGTTTAGATGACACTTACATTTTTTTTTCACATTTAATTTGTCTCAGAAATGAATTACATATTGCAATTCAACCAGCCAAAAAATAAATTATAATTCAACTGAATAACACATGTAGTTGACTATTGATTCTTCTTGCTAGTGAACTTGTTGGAAGGTGTCCAACAACTTGTAAAGGAAATGAGGGAAGCCGCTTTGGAACTCGCTGCTAGAATGCATCAATACATAGCTATGTGTGGAGGTGGGGAGAAGCTCTATGCTAATCAGTTAAATTGCAATGGTTTCTTTTTCTTTTTTCTTTTTCGTTTTTTTTGTTAGTGAATTGCAGCGTGTTCCTAATACACTTTAAAAACAAACTAAATAGCATAAAACATAAGTATCATCTGAACGTTTCTTCAATTGTAATTCCTACAAGAAATACATACCAATTATGTAAATCAATATTAGAAAAGTCTTCTACTTAAATAGAGGAATGCTCTCTTGATTAACATATTAAATACTATAAAATCTTATGAACTTTTAAATTTCCATAATATTTTCTCCTGCTTCAAAGAGAAATGTCTTCTTCCCATGAACTTCTTATTTAACGAAAAAAACCAAAATAGACTAAAGAGTCATTATAATTAGTGAAATCACATAAAAAATAATACAATATTTGATATGACTAGTGTGAAACTTTTTTTCATATAGAAAACAAACTAAGAACCCATGAAAAAGAAAAACACTGAAATTATCTGCATTACAATCTCTTTAATGTAATTCAACATTTAATTAAAGTGCATATTGAATCCTGGTCATAAGTTTGGCGGGAAGAGAAAATATTCAGTTGTTCTCTATTTATTTTTTATAAATTGATATTAATAAAATTAAGGAAAAGGAATCATTCTATTTTAAATATTTAATAAATTCCAATTGCAGCCAACTTGTTGAAGTGAAGAAGAGGCGGCAAAGAACATGACTTTTTTGTATTGAATTATGTTTTCATATTAAAAATTTTGTTTTCATATCAAGTTTTCATCGTATGCCTTCTTGCTGCAAAAACTTGAATATATCAATTAATTTCAAGGCCTCTAAACATTTAGGTTAAGAATGTTTATTGTTCTTACAAATTTTCACAAGGATATCAACAAATATGAATAGAGAATCTAGAATCTTACACCTAAATAAGAATTATGAAAGAAAATAAGCTACCTTACAATCATTTTTGTTGGAAGGGACTCTTTTAAGCATTTAGCATGAAAGAACAAAACTAAGTTTAAACAAGTCACTTATATGAAAAGAAAGCAAATTTTATCAAGTAAATAATGAGTATATTGCAAAAGAAAATCTAGTTCAATATTCTAGTAATCAGAAATCCTCAAATAAACTCTATCAAATGAAGGTATGATTCAAGCTAACAAACGATAGAAATCCTACAATTAAATCCTGCTTGCAGCCAAACAACGCCTAAGATTCAACAAATGCAAGGAAAGCAAAGGACTTCTATGCTACAACTCAATAAATATTATAAATTTGAAAAAATAAAAAATACAATGACCCATAATTCTTATCATCAATTATCTAAATAGTTCATGGTTATTGATTCAATACATCTAAAAAAGAGGAGGATCAAAAAGAGGAAAGGAAGAAAAAAAGAAACTGAAAAAGGGGGTGCTCACTTAGTGTAAAGCAAGAGTCTAGAAATTAGATTCAAGGTGAGAGAACTAATGGATTCGTCAAGTAATTGGATCTGATGCCCGTGAGAAGAGCAATAGAAATATGGAGATGGTCAATAAAAGCAAGAAATCAAATAGTGAATTCAAATGGACCTTCAACCATTGAAGGTGAAGATAGGTTTCAAAAGAAGAATCAGATGGCTTAAAGACAAAAAAGGGTTGGCAAAAGGGTTTTGAAAAGGCTTGTAACTTTTGGATAGAAGCCAAAGAGCATGTGAATAAACAATAGAGATTTGAATGGTTTCTTTTCATGTTATATTTTATAATTAGGGGCAAAATATCAAATGGCACTTAGCAGGTGGATTGGGCCTAGTAGAATCACTTTAATTAGTAGAAGTTTTAAACTTATGCAAGAAAGGAGAAGAGTTTTTTCGGTCAGAATTTAGAGAGGTGAAGAGGTAAAGTTTTTTTTCTCAGAGAAATTATAAATTTCATCCCATTAACAATAAATAAATAAATAATCAAATAATTTATTTTGTGAGCTAAACGGTTAGATAAAACAAAAGAGATTTTCTCACTTCCAACGAAAATAAAAAAAATGAATTGAAATCATCAAATTAAATAAAGTGAATCACTAAGATTCAATATTGGAAGAAACATATTCACATATGATCAAGCCAAACATTAACAATGAGAAAAGTTAAAAAAACCAAAAATGCATCAATAAAGTTTTGTTTGTTGATTCAATGCAAAATAAAATTTTAGTTATTCACAGTACAACTTACCTTGAGCGTCACAGAAATTAAAGTGATCCATTATCATTAACATATATTCATCCATTTTTACAGTAAATTACATGAATAAAAAATAACTTCACCATGTTTGGGTGCATGTGGAGGTGCATATATACACACACATATGCACATGCACACATAAGTTCCTACAGGTTGCCTTGTTCGTATTTGTGTTTGACTAGTTGAATACAAAAGCCAATAAGTTTTGATCAATCATGTTATGATTACTTAATGTGCAAACTCAACACAAACAATTGTGGAGCAAATGGCACTTCACGGACCAACTGTTCTTATGACAACCCTAATAATCAGGTAAAGATTAAAAAGAAGAACTGAATTTGCCAATATTGACACATGTCCTTGGAAAGAATAAACGTTTGGAAGTTAAATTCTAGCGCATTTTCTCTGATATTTTGCGATGTCTTTCCCAGCATAACAAGATCTTCGCCCAACAAAATATTTGTCTCCATAAAGTCTCCAAGGAGATTCAACAGGCTGACCCCAAATAATAATAATAGTGATAAAAGTGAGAGAACATAGGTTCAATTTTTCAGTCTTACCATACCCCTCCTTGTCCTTCCTCACATGCTTCAACAGAAAAACATCGTTGGGAAGATTTTCGTCACTGAAGTAATATTCAACCTGTAAAAGCGCCAATGATAAAGTCACACAAAAACATAACAAACCGGAAAAAATTACATCCCAATGCCATTAGAGAAGAATAATCATTAATAGAACATGAAAGTGAAACTACATTAACAAGAACAAGGTGAAGAAAGGGTTCGCATAAGAATCACCTGCCGCACGATCTTATCAAATAGGGCATGATGAAGGGAGGCAGCACAAGAAGAACGAGAATTGTCTTCGGTAACATGGCGTGAACCCGCGTCNATAGAGAATGATTCTTCATTTTAATTTTATTAATATCAAACTATTACATTTAAAAGAAATAAAAAAGATCAAAACAACAATCTATTATCCAATAAACTTTATGAGTAAGATTCTATATGCATTTTATTTAAATATTTTATTAAACTTGAGAAATTGGAATGCCAGAAATTTCAATATTTCACTTCTACAATTGCTTTCAGCTTATTCTTCTTCTAAAAGAAATTCCAACATTGATAGCAACAAATCTTCTTTCTTTTTAGTGTAGTTTGCAGTGGCTCTTTAGTTCATATTAAGTCCCCTTCCTTTTGATCTTATCAAAATCCCACAAACATAATAGGCATAAGATCCATTCTTTGCCTATAATAGATATCTCATGGGAAAAAGGCATTTCTCTTTTNCCAATGCAATCACAAAAACAATAACAAAATAAAAATTACTTCTAAGCTTTAAGGTCAAGCATATCTGACATAAACTAAGAAATTAGATGTCAAAAATTAAGGAATAAAGCTTGTAACAAAGTCGCAGAAGATGTAGTGTATAAAAAAGGGGGTAGCAAAAACAAGGTGGAAGTAGAGGATTATGATAACTGAAACGAAAATATCAATACTATTTTCTTTACAGGTTATCAAACCCAAGAAAATGTAGCGAACAAAAGAGGGAGTGCACCTACAAGGTAGAATGAGAAGATTTTAATAGCTGAAAAGAGCATATGAAACCCTTTCACTTTTCCAGGTAATTTAATCTAAGTTTCAACAGAATGTTTTTATCTAATCGTGTGATAATGGTTGGATCCCCCTATATATGGAAGGTGAAAAAATGTCAAAGAAATGAAAAGAGATTATACGGGAGATCATATCACCACGGCTGTGGAAGAAAATATTAAGATAATCAACAATGGTAGAAACAAAATACTAAGAATCACACTGCAAGGAAACAAAATGAAGGAAATGAAAAGATGGAAGTAGATTTGTATGTAGAGAACTAATAGAGGGGCAGAGAAAAAGAAAAACATTATAAAAGAAAAAGGTTTGAAGGATTATGTAGCCATGAAGAATATTACTGAAAGGTCTTAGAACATGGAAAAATGCTTCAAAAGTAAAAAATGGAGTAAAGCATCTTAAACCCAAATATACATCAAATATAGTGTCTTTATTNAACTCAACCCTTTTGTGAGGAGATTAGGATTGGATCTCAACATCAGAGATATTGGCAACCAGTTGAAATTGAGAGGCATTCCACATATTGCACTCATTGTTCTATGTTTGGCCACCACACCTCTAATTGTTTTCACCTAAATCCTCAACTTAAAGCACCCTTTGGCATGAAACCTCCTTCTCTCATCAATATTATTGAACCATCTAATCCCCTTTTCATAATTGAACAAGAAAAAGAGAAAGAGAGGTATTTACAAAATATTGAACCATCTATAATTGCTCCGTTAACTAATGATGTTATACAAGTGCAATCCCAACATAATGAGAGTGATGAAAATGTTGATGCTTCTAAATCTGCTCTACCACATTTAGTTGTTACTAGTAATATTCCTATTACTTATACTACTGCTAATCTTACCAGGGATAACATGGTTGACAATCAAGGACAACATAATGAACAAGTTTCACTTCCTCCTGCACCCAAAGAAACCTCACAAGACTCTCTTCAACTTGCCCATACCTCTTTGGAGGGTGAGTGACAAGAACAAAAGCATGCCAAAAAAAGCTAAAAGGAATAATGAACTCTCGAGCTTGAATGGTGGCAATATTATTCAGGAAGATATCTATTATTCGAATGGAGAACAATTAGGCAACCCTTATAGGTCTTCTAGGAGGGCAAACTTAAGACATAATGTTTAATATCATGGTCTAGAATATAGGGGAGTGGTAGACCCTTCCTCCCTTAATAGACTTAAATATCTTTGTAGGGTTCATAGATTTTTTATTTTTGCCATTTTGGAGCCCCTTGTTCATGTTAATAAAAGCGGGATTTTGCATAAGTTCAAAGGCTTTCAGTCTCGCTGCAACAAGAATAACAAGATTTGTGTCTTTTGGAAACAAAAAGCTACTTTATCTATTATTGAAGATAAGGAGCAATTTGTCCTTACTCATTTTTAGATGGAGCAATTACATGGATGGGGCACTTTTGTTTATGCTAGCTCTCTTTTACTTGACAAAATCTTATTTTGGCAGAGCTTGAAATTTTGGGTGGTTCCATCTCTGAAAACATGTTTGTTGGAGGAGATTTTAATATGATTTTGAAGCCGCATGAGAAAAAAGGTGTTGGCAGATGTGATATTTCTCTACTTAATTGATTTTCTAATGATATTGTTGAAGCTGGTCTTTTTGATCTTGGCAACTCTGGTTCTCCTTTCACCTAGAGGAGAGGGTTTCTTCAATAAAGGCTTGATAGTTTCTTGGCTAACTAGGCTTTTCTTAATTACTTCCCTATCTCTAAAGTCTAACATTTGAGCTATGCTTCTTCTGATCATAATCAAATTTTGCTTACTCTTGCTTTTATTAATAAATTTGCTATTTTCAGATTTAAATTTCTTAACATTTGGACTTCTCATGATACCTTCCTTAGTATTGTGCAATAGGTTTGGAAGTACAATGGTGTAGGTTCTCCTTAGTTTATTCTCTGGCAATTGCATAAAAAATTGGCTGCTCATCTTCGTAAATGGAACCTCCAGGTATTTGATAATGTCCACAATAAAGTTTTGGAGGCTCAAACTGTGGTTAGTCAATTGGAATCTCAGGAGATCTATACCCTTGATATGGTAAATTCTACTGCTCATGCTCATTTGACTTTATTAGAAGCCATAAATACGGAAGAAGCTTTACTTCAACAGAAAGCTATGGATCTTCACTTTACAGCTGGTGATAGAAATACTAACTACTTCCATGCCACTTTAAAGAATAGAAGGAACATGAATTGCATCCTGAAGATTAATGAATGTTGAAGGTCAAACATTAACTGATTTGGACGATCTTGGAGATAGTGCTGTGCTTTACTTTACTAAGCTTTATCACATAACCCTATTGTCACTCCTGTTGACTCTAATGTTTTTAGGGATGATTTTGAATACATTAATAGTCTTTCTTTAGCCCAGGTTCCTAATGAAAATGAATTTTTTTCTACTTTCAAGTCCATAAGCTCCAACAAGTCCTCTGGTCTTGATGGTTTTTCCTCCTCCTTTTATGTCAAATGTTGGGACATCATTAAGAATGAGGTGGTTAATGATATTCAAAGCTTCCTTTTGGGGGAAGACTAAGGAAATTATTTCAGCTCTTCTTATATTGTTCTTATTCATAAAGGAAATGAAAAAATTACATGGGATAAATTTCATTCTATCTCCCTCACTACTGTTATCTCTAAGGTGTTGAGTAAGATTATCATTAAAAGACTGCAACCTCATCTCTCATAATTTATATCTCCTCAACAATCGGCTTTTATAAAAGTTAGAGATATTACAGATAATATCTTGCTTGTTCAGGAATTGATTGAAGACCTCAGTAAGCAGTGTAGAGGAGGTAATATGGTCTTTAAACTTGCTATCTAGAAAGCTTTTGATACTATTAGTTAGGACTTCATTCTTAACATTCTTTAAGCTAATGGTTTTAAAGAGGAATTTTGCTTACTCATTAAAAGATGGTTAGCCAATAACCATTATAGTGTTCTTATAAATGGTAAATCTTATGAATATTTTTCTGCTTTTAGAGGCATCAAGTATAGAGATCCTCTCTCCCCTACCATCTTTATTATTGCCCTTGATTATCTCTCAAGGCTTATCATTAAATTTCATCTGATTCATCCTCATTTTAAATACTCTCATAAGTTGAAAATTGTCATTAGCCACCTTGCATATGCTGATGATGCAATTTTACTCTCTAATTCTAGTAAGCCATCTATCAAAGCAACGATGAATTTGCTCAAGAAATTTTAGGATGCATCCGACCTTCACTTTAACTTGGCTAAATGCTCTATTTACTTTGGTAACAAGGTTGATAATAATATTGAAACTTGGGCCTTTGATTACACTGGTTGTAAAATCACAAAGCTTTCACTTAAGTACCTTGGAGTGAACTTGCTAAGGGGGAGAAAGAAACAAATTCAAATGGATAAGGTTGTGGACACAATTAAATCCAAATTAAATGATTAGAGAAATACATTTTTGTCTAATGGAGGTAGGCTCACTCTTTTTAAAAGTGTGTTTTGTAGACTTCCTTTATATTCGATGCAGGTGCTTAAAATTAAGAAGAGCACCCAAGCAACTCTTGAGGTTTTTTTTAGCAAGTTTCTTTAGAGAGGCAATAATTCTTCTAAGATTTGAGCTAACTGGAAGAAGGGTTGTAAGCCGTGTTTTTCAGGAGGGCTTGGGTTTAAAACCCTTCATGACATTATTCACATAAATATGTGCAAACTTTGGTATAAATTCAGAGCCAGAGATTCCTTATGGTCTCAATTCATGCATCATAAATACTGCACATATACTCATCCTTCCACTATCACTTGGAAAACTAGAGACTCTAAAATTTGGAAAGCCATCACTCTTGCTCGTAATGTTGCTTCTCAATTCATTTTCTAGGATGTGGGAGATGGGAAAATTTCTTTTTGGAATGATTATTGGGGTACTTATCTATTGTCCAACTTGCCTCACTCTACTTTTGAAGATGATCTTCTTGTTTTGGATTGCTTGATTGATGGGAGTTGGAACAATCCTAAATTGTTGTCTTTAATTGGAGAGGTGCCTCCTTTTATTGCTAATATCTCAATTAAAGCTGATACTAAGGATGTTCATATGTGGGAATTTCACTCTATAGTGTCCATCACTAAAATTATTTACTCTCATTTATACAACTACCCTTAGTGGAATTGGAGTAAATATATTTGGCACCAGTTTGTCTCTCCTTCTATATCTTTCTTTATTTGGATATTGTTTCATGCCTTCCTCCCCTTTGATGATATTCTTAAAATGAAGGTTGAGGATTGCTTCCTTTTGTTATATTTGTAAGAAAGAGGCTGAATCTTCCACTCATCTTTTTTATGACTGTGCATTTGCTGGAGAAGTTTGGCAACACTTAGGGTGCTATTTTGGCATACGATGACATACTAATTTACGTCTTAAAAGTATTCTTGACACTTTGAAAAATTCTAAGCACTCTCAAAACAAGCTTTCCTATTTTCCCATTATTGTTCTCTGGTTCAATTGGGTGGCTAGAAATAGCCATAAATATGAAAAATCTCCTCACACGCCTCATAAACTTGTTGCTCTCATTATGGGTAACTTTCTTAAAGCTGCCGAAGCTGGTGGTCGTGCCTATAATCTGCTTCAACATGGAAATGGTAGGAGACCAATTTTGATACATTAGAGACCACCTTTCCATGGTTGGACCAAAGTAAATATTGAGGACAGTTTTAATGGGGATGCTGTTCGGATTGGTGGTTTGTTCCGGGACATTAATGGGAAGTACTTTGTTTTCTTTGCTTCCCCCTATATTGCTTCATCTCTTCTGTAAGCTGAGACAATGGATGTTTTGACTACTTTACATGTTGCTAATTCTTTTGGCTTCTTAAATATTATGCTGGAAATTGATTCTCAAATTTTGTTTCACACTTTAACGGGTAAGATAAAACCCATTGGAATCTTACAATTTTGCTAAACCGGATAAAAAATGTGGTGGCCACTTTTCATATTACTATTCGATTTACTTTTATTCATCGATAAGGTAACGTGCCTACGGATTGGTTAAACAAAAAGGGGTATCTTGGTATTATCATTGGTGACACTCCCACTCCCCCTCTTTACAATTTAATTCATGGTGATGTTTTGGATGCCCCCTATATTCAGGCTTAGCGTTTTTGTTAACTGGTTTTGGATTGTGGTTGACTGGTTACATTTTTGCTAGCTTTTTGGTTTAATTTTTACGAAGGTGGTTGTTTCTATTTGTGGCCAAATGATCTTGACTTCTAAGGATTTTCTTTTTCGATCCTCTCTCTGCTTTATTGCTTTATTGCAAATTTCTATGCAAGTTGATTTGCAAAGTGGCTACAGAAATATTTCTTTCATGTTATTATTTGAGAGAAATTACCTTTTTCTCAATTGGGATTGGCACTTGGAATTTGGTTTCTCTGGGTGCTAGAGTTATTTAGAATGGTTTCATTGTTTAACCTACTTCCAATGCTATTTCTTTAAGTATTTCAGGATTGGGAGCCTTTGGATGGTGTTGCCTTGCTTTGCTTTATTTAATCTTCTATTTTCTACTGTCATGGATTGCACTATGGGAAACTTTCTTTATNATTATTCAGGAAGATATCTATTATTCGAATGGAGAACAATTAGGCAACCCTTATAGGTCTTCTAGGAGGGCAGACTTAAGACATAATGTTTAATATCATGGTCTAGAATCTAGGGGAGTGGTAGACCCTTCCTCCCTTAGAGATTAGCCTTGAAAAGGCTACTATTTATCAAGATGGTGAGTTGTTTTGGAAGCTGGGGATGTCCCCCTTTTACTTTGTCGCATATAAGCAAACTTTTAACTTCATTATGGGCTACATTATTTGACATATTATTGAGGTGACTGTAGTTGATTGTTGAGCTATTGCGGGGTACTGTTTCCTTGCAACTACTTTTTCTGTGGTGGCCTCTTGGTTGATGTATGCTGGGTATTTACGGGGTTCTCTCCCCCTGCAACTGCTTTGTTGCTTTCTTATAGCTGGGAGTTTTAGCCTCTCTTCCTATACTATTTATGATAATTGGTTTCAATTATTACTAAAGACCCCACATCATCTTTTGGAGGCCCATGGCTCCATTATTTCGAATGCTATGAAATCTTCTTTGTTTGGAGGCCCATGACTCCTTATGTTTTCTTTCCTAGCTTTGCCTTTCAGTATTGTCTGGTTACAGGATTGCCTTGCTTACTTTTCCTACATGAGACACTACATTTGGATTTTATGGCTTTCTACCTTAATGCACTGCTACCATGTTGCTTTTGATTTTTTTGACAGACCTTTCTCACAGTATCTTAGAGGTTGTTACCCTGCTCTTTTGATGCTCTCACAAGTTTTGAGCTGCAACTTCTTTACTCTTTAGATGTTCTCGGTTTGGACTCTAGCCAATTTCCATGAAGTTTTTTTGGCTTCAACACTCCCACCTCTTTTTTTGCACTGTTTTTGCATGTTCATATGGGTTATAATTTTTTGGTTGGGTATACATTTTGTTGGGATACATGTAATTTTGGGTTTGATTTTCTTTTTGCTCTTTTTTTCTCGTTTTTGTGTGGAGTTGTAATGCGGAAGGAGGAACTCCTAGGACTTCATGTATTTCTTTTTATTTTTAATGGGGGTCCTCTTTCCCTCCCCAATTTTATAACCTTCTTTTATATTAACGCGTAAGGAACCACAAGTCGCTCTTTTTATTAATATTATATATATATATATATATATATGAACTCTCTAAACCAAAAACAATTTACCAAAACTCTATCAAGTCTCTCCCAAATCTTCCCCCTTCTCCAAGTAAATTTAGGGCCAATAAACCCAAAATCAAAAAGGCCAGCAGACTGAATGTTGTCATTGAATGTGTACATTTGATCTCCCACCCTTCTTCTCACTGGGTGAAGAGAGGCAGTTGAAATCACCCCCACTAACCAGAAGTCCCTTATAGAGGTACTGAACTCTTGTAACTGTTGGCAAAGTTCCAGTCTAGCAGCTGTTGTACAGCCAACATATATGAAGGTAGCAAAACCATAATAGTAACTGAAGTTTAGCTTTAAATGAATAAATTGGTCTCCCTCTTTAAGAACAGTGCAATGAACTTCCTTTCTACACAGAAGCCATATTTTACTGTTAGTGTTAATAAAAAGCTGAAAACCAGGGAATTTCCTCACAATTTTGTTAACATTTTTAGTGACCATTGGTTCTAGTAAAGCAATGATCCAAGGTTTATACGTCCTATTGGGAGCAAGGATTCTATTAAGGGATTTAGGATGTGCTAGTCCCCTAACATTCCAACATATTAGATTCATTAACCAATAGAGGTGGATTTTCCTCTTCTCCTAGTTCTAATAGTACTAGAAGAAAGAGGGGGGCATCCTCTAAAGAAGATGAAGAGGGGAGTAGGCTCTTTAATTCCAAAGGCATTTTCTTCTTTTTTGTTTTTTGGACTTGCCAGCCATCTTCAAGATTTCTAGCTAATCAGGGAGTGTAGAATGTTCAGTACAAAGGGTTTGTTCAATTTGAGTAGAATGTGGCATGAGGTGAAGTTGCTCAGTTAATGGTTCATGGTTAATTTAGGGATTTGGTACCACACCCTCTTTTGCCTTAGCTTGGGGTAGCTCTAGTTCAGTCTCATCATGGGCCCTTGTCCTTGGCAACTCAGGGGAATTAACAACACAGTCAGCAGCGGTTGGTAGCTCAGTGTCATGTGATTCTAATTCCTCAGGATGAGGTCTGGGGATCTTCCTTCTGAGGTTAGGATGGAGTCTAAAGCATTTCTCATCAGTGTGGCCAAACATATTGCAATGATGGCAATAGTAAGGTCTTTGTTCAGCTATGATTTTTTGCCAGTATCCACTATGCTCAGTGCCTAACAAAATTTCCTCCACAGCTGGTAGAGTAATGTTTCTTTCAACCAAAATTCTGGCTACAGAAGGTCTAGAAAAGTTGAAAGTGGGGGCATCCAATTTCAGAGGTCTTCCCAAAGCTTTGCCAATGTTGAAGAGAACTTTGTGGTTAAGAAGGTGTAGTTTAAGTCTAGGTAACTTAAACCATATGGAAACAATGGAAAGTTCTTTGTTGGGATCAAAGTCGGGAGTCCACTTTAAAAGCTTCATTGAGATTCCTTCAATCAAGATATATTTTTTTAGAAAAACTATAGCATAATCTTCCTCCCTTGAGAGATTAATAAGTATGTGCCTACCATCAAGTAGGCCTACTTTCCAGGCCCCTTTGAATTTTAGTCCATCAAAATATCTTCTCACATTTCCATCTTAGGATGGCCAAGTTGAAATTTACCAATTAAGGTGAATTTTTTACATTCAATAAGGCCATTTAGGTCCTCTTCAGTAAAATAGATAGCCAATTTCCCACTTTTCTTGCATATGGGTTTGAAAAGAAGGTCATTACCCTCATGATATTCTTGAGGAAAAACCAAATCATCAAGATTCTGAAATATCTCCTTACCTTTCCCAACAATGTCAGAAAAAGTAGCCTTGGCCCATTGAATATTGGTGGAAATATCAATTGGAGTTGGGTTTGACATCACAGAAAGATCCTGATCAGAGATAGAGTTGACCCAAAGTTGTCCACTGCTNATAAATTCCAATTGCAGCCAACTTGTTGAAGTGAAGAAGAGGCGGCAAAGAACATGACTTTTTTGTATTGAAATTTGTTGTCATATTAAAAATTTGTTTTCATATCAAGTTTTCATTGTATGCCTTCTTGCTACAAAAACTTAAATATATCAATTAATTTCAAGGCCCCTAAACATTTAGGTTAAGAATGTTTATTGTTCTTACAAATTTTCATAAGGATATCAACAAATATTAATAGAGAATCTAGAATCTTACACCTAAATAAGAATTATGAAAGAAAATAAGCTACCTTACTATCATTTTTGTTGGAAGGGACTCTTTTAAGCATTTAGCATGAAAGAGCAAAACTAAGCCTAAACAAGTCACTTATATGAAAAGAAAGTNATTTTCATAAGGATATCAACAAATATTAATAGAGAATCTAGAATCTTACACCTAAATAAGAATTATGAAAGATAATAAGCTACCTTACTATCATTTTTCTTGGAAGGGACTCTTTTAAGCATTTAGCATGAAAGAACAAAACTAAGCCTAAACAAGTCACTTATATGAAAAGAAAGCAAATTTTATCAAGTAAATAATGAGTATATTGTAAACGAAAATCTAGTTCAATATTCTAGTAATCAGAAATCCTCAAATAAACTCAATCAAATGAAGGTATGATTCAAGCTAACAAACGATAGAAATCCTACAATTAAATCCTGCTTGCAGCCAAACAACGCCTAAGATTCAACAAATGCAAGAAAAGCACAGGACAGGACTTCTATGCTACAACTCAATAAACATTATAAATTTGAAAAAATACAATGACCCATAATTCTTATCATCAATTATCTAAACNCCAAACAACGCCTAAGATTCAACAAATGCAAGAAAAGCACAGGACAGGACTTCTATGCTACAACTCAATAAATATTATAAATTTGAAAAAATGNAGGCAGGAGAACCGCCGGCTGCCGGAGGAGGGGGAGGGGAAGGAGCCGGCTCTAGGATTGCCATGACAAAAAAACGCGCTGGCGGCCGACCCTTCTCCCCCTGCTCGACAGTGTGGCCCTCTCCATGAATTTATAGGGTGGTCGAAAACGGTGCTTCGTACGATATAGCAATGGATTTAACCCATATTCACCCGACCACGAAAAAAAATCAATAAATAAATATATTATATTATATTATATTATATTATATTATATTATATTATATTATATCCAACTCTCCCTTAAATCATTTTCTCCTTTATTCAGATTTATTAAATTTAGGCCGTTGTTAATTGCATCATCGGACTTATCGAATTTGATAAGTCTTATTAAACGTATATTTGGCANTATATTATATTATATCCAACTCTCCCTTAAATCATTTTCTCCTTTATTCAGATTTATTAAATTTAGGCCGTTATTAATTGCATCATCGGACTTATCGAATTTGATAAGTCTTATTAAACGTATATTCGGCGCTGCAGACACACCGCTAAGGGTTTTAGCATGTAGATCTCATGTTGAAGATGGACGTACTAGACCCTGTTTCAGATTAATTGTTGGTTTGGGACAATTTTCTCTATTCGCATTTAAGATCATCATCATAATTTTATTTGAAAATTTGTTTTTTCTTATTTTCTAGAAGTTTTTATAGTGCAAAATTATTTTTTTTGTGTTATAGTCATACTTCTATCATAATCATCTCCTTTATGAGTCATGCTCCCAGTCATTCTTACTTAAGGGTTCNTTAAGATAATCAACAATGGTAGAAACAAAATACTAAGAATCACACTGCAAGGAAACACAATGAAGGAAATGAAAAGATGGAAGTAAATTTGTATGTAGAGAACTAATAGAGGGTCTGAGAAGAAGAAAAACATTATAAAAAAAAAAGGTTTGAAGGATTATGTAGCCATGAAGAATATTACTGAAAGATCTTAGAACATGGAAAAATGCTTCAAAAGTAAAAAATGGAGTAAAGCATCTTAAACCCAAATATACATCAAATATAGTGTCTTTATTAAAATAAATGAGGGAACAGTTAACATGAATCAGCCCTAGACAAATAAATACATCAGTCCAACTAAAATGATAACCAATGCAATAACTTCAAGAAAAAATGTGGCAATAGAAGATACAACACAATAAAAAATATAGTATGAACTGCAATATGTTTCACCCACAAAATATTTCCAGTGCACCACACTTTAAAGATCATACGAGCACTTGCCATAAGGCAAAGCTAAACTAGAACCCTTCTAAATTAGTTGAATTACTAATGTCAAGTCATCAATCTAGTGCCCAAAAGTAACCACCTGCAGAAAGGTGACAATTTGCCCACGCGATAGTAACTAAATACATAAATAAAGGATAAACATTGTTCTTGTTAATTCGTATCCATCACAATTATGTCAATGATGACATTACTGAAAATTGTATCCACATAGGGACTTTTTTGGGCTAAATTTTATTCTTTAATTTTTCTTTTGCTTTTAAAGACAAATTTTAGTCTACTTTTTACACATATTTGTTTCTTTTTTTTCTAAAAATAGATGATCATGATTTTTACAACACTCAAAACGGTGTTTTCGGCAACCAAAACTTAATCGAACATGTCGAATATGGTTTGTTTCAAATTAAAACATAAAGAAAACAAAATAAATACAAAAATATAACTTAATAAAAAAGATGTCCCAAACGGCCGCTAAGAAAAATTTTATCTGATATTTTCTAAACATGATATCGATTGAACCATTTTAACTATTTCCTAATATAGTCTTGGGGTGACAGACTACACGTGAAATTTTCATAACATTAATGCATAAAAAGCCACGTATCAAAACTACTTCAAGCAGATGTACTGTGTACTGTATGACCAAAATGCTTGACTGAAACCAGAAGACATACAAGCCCATTGTAGCAATCATTCCTAGTAACTGAGAGAATCAGAAAGCAATTTGTTCTTAGTCATTCAGGCCTTAACTAGAAGCTCGGCACAACCACAAAACAGCCACACCAGGAGTATCATCTAGCTAACCAAACCTATCATAAGTACCTGCATTACCTCATCAAGTTCATCTCTATTCATAGGTCACCAACTATGACTTTCTATAGGTTCAGCATGCAGCTAAACCAATCAATGGACAGATGAGTGGATGTCTTCAGATGAAACATTCCTAGTAATAGAGAGAATCAGAAAGCAATTTATTCTTAGTCATTCAGGCCTTAACTAGAAGCTCGGCACAACCACAAAACAGCAGCACCAGGAGTATCATCTAGCTAAGCAAACCTGTCATAAGTACCTGCATTAACTCATCAAGTTCATCTCTATTCTTAGGTCATCAACTATGACTTTCTATGGGTTCAGCATGCAGCTAAGCCAATAAATGGACAGATGAGTAAATGTCTTCAGATGAAACATTCCTAGTAACAGAGAGAATCAGAAAGCAATTTATTCTTAGTCATTCAGGCCTTAACTAGAAACTCGGCACAACCACAAAAACAGCGGCACCAAGAGTATCATCTAGCTAACCAAACCTGTCATAAGTACCTGCATTACGTCATCAATTTCATCTCTATTCTTAGGTCTTCAACTATGACTCTCTATAGGTTCAACATGTAACTAAGCCAATCAATGGACATATGAGTGAATATTTTCAGATGCAACATTGACAGAAGGAACCTCTTCTCAGTACAAAATCAAGATGCCATAAGCTAACCTGACCATAATTCAAAAATACCATGATTGTGCAAGGATGGCTAAGAAACAAGAAGAGGATGGTGTTTCTAGAGTACATAAACCAAATAGAAAACATGAAACGTGAAGAGGGTTATAATGTAGAATAAAAAAAGTTATTAGTAGACTTAAATTTCACGATCAAAATACAAGTGTAGATGTCGAAAACCATCAAAAGCATTAATTTGCCAACAATTAAATTAAAACTAAACCAACAGAACCAACATAGTAAGAAGAACAAATCAAAATTCTACCATAATGTTGCAAGCAAGCCAAACATAAGCAGGTTTACTTGTTCAGCTTGGATCATGAATAATCGGGTTGAGCATGAACAATCTCAAGCTCATTGACAAAACATACTTTCCTTTATTCAACTTTTTTATCATCCCGAACATGAACAATAGGCATAATTGATAAAAACAAATGTATCAACAAAGTTTTGTTTGACAATTCAAATACAAAAAAAATTGTTGGTTATTTATGGTACCAGTTGTTTTAACCATCATAGAACTTACAACATAAACTATTTATTATTATCAGCATATATTCATTAATTTTAATAGTAAATTACAGGAATAAAATGACTTTAATTTGGAGATCTTGTCTTGGAATTCTATTGATTCATAATATGAAAAATTTTGATTTAAGAAAAAATCATTCTATGTGACGCCCCTTTCCTTCACCTAAAGGGAGTTATAAGGCTATATGTAGAATTGAGTTAATATTAGGAAAATAGAGAATGATTCTTCATTTTAATTTTATTAATATCAAACTATTACATTTAAAAGAAATAAAAAAGATCAAGACAACAATCTATTATCCAATAAACTTTATGAGTAAGATTCTATATGCCTTTTATTTAAATATTTTATTAAACTTGAGAAATTGGAATGCCGGAAATTTCAATATTTCACTTCTACAATTGCTTTCAGCTTATTCTTCTTCTAAAAGAAATTCCAACATTGATAGCAACAAATCTTCTTTCTTTTTAGTGTAGTTTGCAGTGGCTCTTTAGTTCATATTAAGTCCCCTTCCTTTTGATCTTATCAAAATCCCACAAACATAATAGGCATAAGATCCATTCTTTGCCTATAATAGATATCTCATGGGAAAAAGGCATTTCTCTTTTATGCAAAAGAATTAAAATGATGACAAGAAAAAGATTCTACAAATTTTATACTATTACATTTGTTCATCAAGAGACTCGACTTTCAATTTTGTCATAAAAGCTCTTCAATATGAATTTGCATAATTGGTGCCACAATTAAGGTCAAAATAAAGTTTAGATGACACTTACATTTTTTTTTCACATTTAATTTGTCTCAGAAATGAATTACATATTGCAATTCAACCAGCCAAAAAATAAATTATAATTCAACTGAATAACACATGTAGTTGACTATTGATTCTTCTTGCTAGTGAACTTGTTGGAAGGTGTCCAACAACTTGTGAAGGAAATGAGGGAAGCCGCTTTGGAACTCGCTGCTAGAATGCATCACTACACAGCTATTTGTGGAGGTGGGGAGAAGCTCTATGCTAATCAGTTAAATTGCAATGGTTTCTATTTCTATTTCTTTTTCTTTTTCTTTTTTTTTTTTTTGTTAGTGAATTGCACACTTTAAAAACAAACTAAATATGATAAAACATAAGTATCATCTGAGCATTTCTTCGATTGTAATTCCTACAAGAAATAAATACCAATTATGTAAATCTATATTATAAAAGTCTTCTACTTCAATAGAGGAATGCTCTCTTGATTAACAAATTAAATACTATAAAATCTTATGAACTTTCAAATTTCCATAATATTTCCTCCTGCTTCAAAGAGAAATGACTTCTTCCCATGAACTTCTTATTTAAGGAAAAAAACCAAAATAGGNAAGATGTAAAAGCTTAGAGAATAGTAGAACTTGCAAGATCTAGTGATGAGAGGAGAGAAATCTAATTGAAAGTAATGGGATAGCAAAGATTAGGCCATCTATAGTAGCATTTTGAGCCATTCTGCCGAAACCCTAGCAGAGCAACAGATGAACCAGCCGCCACTGTCCATCACTTGGCTATGAGTGGGTCTGATCATAGACCCTTACTCATTCAAATATCTTCCTCCTCTTCTAAATCTAAAGCTAAATTCAGATATCTTAATATGTGGTCAATGCATGAGGATTTTCTCAATCAAGTATCAATGACCTGGACTGATGTTCATCATCACATCCCAAGTATCAAGCTTTGGCTTTTACATAAAAAAGTTAGTAAACACCTCTCAAATTGGAACTGGGAGGTGGTGGGGAACATTGATAAAAAAGTTCTTGAAACTAACAAAAATGTTTTACAATTAGAACAGCTCTTATCCTCTAGCATTGGGTCTGAAATGGACCTTCAGTTAGCTAATGAACACCTACTGGATCAAATCAACATGCAAGAGGCTCTCTATGCTCGAAAGGCAAACAAAATCAAGTTTTTGCAGGGTGACAGGAACTCTAAATATTGTCATGCTTGCATCAATTATAAGAGGAAAAGCAATACAATTCACAAAATCCTTTCTCAGGAGGGTCACTGGATTTCCAATGCTGATGAAATAGCTAATGATGCTGTACATTACTTTCAAAATATGTTCAGACAAATATCATCCTCTCACCGAGCCATTAAAGATACACTGTTTGATAAGGAAAGTNAAATGGACCTTCAACTGTTGAAGATGAAGATAGGTTTCAAAAGAAGAATCAGATGGCATAAAGACAAAAAAAGGTTGGCAAAAGGGTTTTGAAAAGGCTTGTAACTTTTGGATAGAAACCAAAGAGCACATGAATAAACAAGCCGAGAAACGTAAGCAGCAGAAGACAAGAAGTGGTGAAGGAATTTGAATGGTTTCTTTTCATGTTACATTTTATAATTAGGGGCAAAATATCAAATGGCACTTAGCAGGTGGATTGGGCCTAGTAGAATCACTTTAATTAGTAGATGGTTTTAAACTTACGCAAGAAAGGAGAAGAGTTTTTTCGGTCAGAATTTAGAGAGGTGAAGAGGAGAAGTTTTTTTCTCAGAGAAATTATAAATTTCATCCCTTTAACAATAAAAAAATAAATAATCAAATAATTTAATTTAGTGAGCTAAACGGTTGGATAAAACAAAAAAGATCTTCTCACTTCCAAAGAAAATAAAAAAAAATGAATTGAAATCATCAAATTAAATAAAGTGAATGACTAGGATTCAATATTGTAAGAAACATAATTCACATATGATCAAGCCAAACATTAACAATGAGCAAAGTTAAAAAAACCAAAAATGCATCAACAAAGTTTTGTTTGATGATTCAATGCAAAATAAAATTTTAGTTATTCACAGTACAACTTACCTTGAGCGTCACAGAAATTAAAGTGATCCATTATCATTAACATATATTCATCCATTTTTACAGTAAATTACATGAATAAAAAATAACTTCACCATGTTTGGGTGCATGTGGAGGTGCATATATACACACACATATGCACATGCACACATAAGTTCCTACAGGTTGCCTTGTTCGTATTTGTGTTTGACTAGTTGAATACAAAAGCCAATAAGTTTTGATCAATCATGTTATGATTACTTAATGTGCAAACTCAACACAAACAATTGTGGAGCAAATGACACTTCACGGACCAACTGTTCTTATGACAACCCTAATAATCAGGTAAAGATTAAACAGAAGAACTGAATTTGCCAATATTGACACATGTCCTTGGAAAGAATAAACGTTTGGAAGTTAAATTCTAGCGCATTTTCTCTGATATTTGGCGATGTCTTTCCCAGCATAACAAGATCTTCGCCCAACAAAATTTTTGTCTCAATAAAGTCTCCAAGGAGATTCAACAGGCTGACCCCAAATAATAATAATAATAATAAAAGTGAGAGAACATAGGTTCAATTTTTCAGTCTTACCATACCCCTCCTTGTCCTTCCTCACATGCTTCAACAGAAAAACATCGTTGGGAAGATTTTCGTCACTGAAGTAATATTCAACCTGTAAAAGCGCCAGTGATAAAGTCACACAAAATCATAACAAACCGGAAAAAATTACATCCCAATGTCATTAGAGAAGAATAATCATTGATAGAACATGAAAGTGAAACTACATTCACAAGAACAAGTTGAAGAAAGGGTTCGCATAAGAATCACCTGCCGCACGATCTTATCAAATAGAGCATGATGAAGGGAGGCAGCACAAGAAGAACGCGAATTGTCTTCGGTAACATGGCGTGAACCCGCGTGCACCGGCTCGCAGTCTTCAAGGCGGTCTTGGGTTTCAGTATCGTCCAACGGCGAATCAGAGGCGATAGGATCTCTGGAATCGTTAGAGGCAGGAGAACCGCCGGCTGCCGGAGGAGGGGGAGGGGAAGGAGCCGGCTCTAGGATTGCCATGACAAAAAGACGCGCTGGCGGCCGACCCTTCTCCCCCTGCTCGACAGTGTGGCCCTCTCCATGAATTTATAGGGTGGTCGAAAACGGTGCTTCGTACGATATAGCAATGGATTTAACCCATATTCACCCGACCACGAAAAAAAATCAATAAATAAATATATTATATTATATTATATTATATTATATTATATTATATTATATTATATCCAACTCTCCCTTAAATCATTTTCTCCTTTATTCAGATTTATTAAATTTAGGCCGTTGTTAATTGCATCATCGGACTTATCGAATTTGATAAGTCTTATTAAACGTATATTTGGCACTGCAGACACACCGCTAAGGGTTTTAGCATGTAGATCTCATGTTGAAGATGGACGTACTAGACCCTGTTTCAGATTAATTGTTGGTTTGGGACAATTTTCTCTATTCGCATTTAAGATCATCATCATAATTTTATTTGAAAATTTGTTTTTTCTTATTTTCTAGAAGTTTTTATAGTGCAAAATTATTTTTTTTGTGTTATAGTCATACTTCTATCATAATCATCTCCTTTATGAGTCATGCTCCCAGTCATTCTTACTTAAGGGTTGGCTCCTAGTCATACGCAATAAACTCACTTATGCTATATCATTTACATGGTAGAAAACTACTTAAAATAGAAGTCATAATCTTGCTTGCAGTGTAGTTATCTTCTTCCAAACTAACCCATGAATTTTTTTTTGCCAAAGTCATTTATTTTATGGCATGTGTCATAATCACACTTATTTGTAGCCATCTACATCGAAATCTACATCACAAAACAACATGTATTATAACTGCCTATTCTAAGATTCGTGCTACAACCTTAGTTGGGTTTTAAACATCTCATTATAAACCTGCATCATATATTGACTCGCATTAATATTATAAGAAAATATGTAATTCTAATTTTCACTACAACTTTCTATGTAATTCTTTTCTTCACCATAATTTTACAACCATTATTTTTAAAAGCTACAACCATTCTAAACAAATCCTAAGTTTAAGCACATTAAGTTATCCACGCTAATTATAACTTTGTAAAGTATTTAGTTAACCATCTTTAAGTAACCTAATTATACTGATAAGTTTGGAGTTATGTATTCTTGGATAGTTGTACCCAAAAACATATTGGGGTTTTTAATGTTGATTAATGCAATCTAAAATGATTTTGCTCTACAAATTGCGAACACCTAAATAAATTACTAAAATGTCATTATCAAATGTTAAGTTATAATTAATTAACATTTTGCATTTGAGAATGAAATTAGCATAGAGAAAGTGAATGGATGGACATTTGAGAAAAAAAATAAAAAAGAGCAATATCAATTTTTTAATGCATTATGGGGAAAATTTATTGAGATCGACCCAATTAAACAGCATTCTTTGTTTAAATTAAATTAATTAAAAATAATTAATATTCAAGCCATTGGGAATGTTTTATTGTGCAATAAAAAAAGATAAAGATGGGAGTGCCAAGATAGGTTCTTTTATATATCAAGTGTGAATTTACATGTGGATGTGAATTTAAGGGTTACAATGTGATTAAATTTCGTCATAATACAATCCTAATTGAGATGTTTGTGATTCAACTTAACTTAAATTGGTTATGACATATATTTCACTTTAGATGGTTGATCACATAACTTGTAACAAGATTACCATAATAACATCTTGATAGGGACATTTGTGATGCATATGAGGTTTTTGCATAAGTGTTGATTCAACATCTTTCATTGTAGAATTTAATCTACTTTCAGGATCAATTCTAGGCTTATAATTATCTTCCATTAAAATTCTGTGCATACAGATTGAAGGACTGATTTCTTTAATATCAGCTAATGTCCATCAAAAGGTTTTTTTATGATTTTTTAATGTCTCCAATAAATTTTTTTCTTGTCCTGCAGTTTGGTCTAAGGACATAATAACAGGTAATGTAAATGAGTTCCCAAAAAATGTATACTTTAAATGAGTAGGTAGAACCTTCTTCTCAAGTTCAGAAGGTTTTTCAATTGATGGTATCAAATGTTTACTATTTCAAGTAATATCTAAAATTTCAAATTCTTCCTTAACATAATTTAATTTCTTAGTATTTTTCTCAGTTGATTCATCTTCAGAATCTCTTTCAATTTCATTTTCTAATTCTTTTTGGTCTAAAGTTACTTCATTTTTTGAACTGATATGACTTCACATCTTTCTTGAAAAAGAATAACAATCATATAATCATTTATATCCATTTTGTAACATTTAATGTCTTTTCCTTTATCAAGATACTTCATTGATTTGAGTACATTAAATGCTACTTCTTGATCATTATCTCTCATAGATAATTCTCCTTTTTGCACATCTCTCATTGCACGTCCAGTAGCTAGGAAAGGTCTCCCTAGAATAACAGGAATTTCTTTATCTTCTTCCATATCCAACACAATGAAATCAACAGGGAAGATAAATTTATCCAGTTTAACCAGCACATCTTCTATAACTCCTTTAGGATAAGTGGTAGATTGATCAGTTAATTGTAGTGTTGCAGTAGTAAGAGAAATGTCTCCTAAACCTATTCTTCTAAATATAGATAATGGCATGAGATTAATGCTTGCTCCCAAATCACATAAAACTTTTCTATAAAATTTTTCTCCAATTGCAAAAGGTATGGTGGAACAACCAGGATCTTTGAGTTTTTAAGGAAGCTTTTTCTGAATTATTGTTTGNAATTCTCCTTTTTGCACATCTCTCATTGCACGTCCAGTAGCTAGGAAAGGTCTCCCTAGAATAACAGGAATTCCTTTATCTTCTTACATATCCAACACAATGAAATCAATAGGCAAGATAAATTTATCCAGTTTAACCAGCACATCTTCTATAACTCTTTTAGGATAAGTGGTAGATTGATCAGTTAATTGTAGTGTTGCAGTAGTAAGAGAAATGTCTCCTAAACCTATTCTTCTAAATATAGATAATGGCATGAGATTAATGCTTGCTCCCAAATCACATAAAACTTTTCTATAAAATTTTTCTCCAATTGCAAAAGATATGGTGGAACAACCAGGATCTTTGAGTTTTTAAGGAAGCTTTTTTCTGAATTATTGTTTAACACTCTTCATTAAGTGCAACAGTTTCATGATCTTCAAACTTCCTTTTTTTATTTAAAATTTCTTTCATAAACTTAGCATAACTTGGAATTTGTTCCGAAGCTTCTACAAAAGGAATATTAATGGTAAGCTTTTTAAATATCTCAAAAAATCTTGAAAATTGTTGATCGAGTTTCTGTTGTCTAAGTCTTTTGAGGAAAAAGAGGTGGTAGTCTTTCTAAATTATTCTTAGTTGGATAAATGGTTGTTTCCACTTCCTTAGGAATACTTTCTTCAGGTTTTTCAGTTTATTTATCTTCTCTCTCAACTTCAATTTCTTTTTGAACACTGACACTCAATTCATTTCCACTTCTTAGTTGGACACTTTTAACTTTCTCTTGCTTTTTTACTTTTATCTTTCATATTGATCTCCACATTACTAGGAATTGTTCCCTAAGGTGTATTGTTAAATGCGTTAGCAATTTGTTCTATTTGATTCTCTATGTTTTAAATAGCACCACTTTGACTTTATAATTGATTACTTATTCGTAACACCACTTCTTCTATAAACAAATTCTTCTCCTTAACTGGTTGATTAATGTTAAATCCAAGAGGATAAGTTTGTCTAAAGTTAGAATTACCCTGATTGTTCCTGTTTCCTAATGGGTTTACTTGATTGTTCCCCNACAAATTCTTCTCCTTAACTGGTTGATTAATGTTAAATCCAAGAGGATAAGTTTGTCTAAAGTTAGAATTACACTGGTTGTTCCCGTTTCCTAATGGGTTTACTTGATTGTTCCCTCGTTGTTGACTTCCAGCACTAGAATTTTTATTCAAGATAAAATTTGGATGGTTTTTCCAACCTAGGTTATAATAATTAGAATATGGGTTATTGGGTTAATTTATAACGTTTATAGATTCTAATGAAGTTTGAAAATCAAGCATTTGTGATAATGAATTTTCTTCAATCAAATGAAGTGTTTGAGAAAAATTCATTCCAATTTGCTCCATTTTCCTAGATAATACAACAACTTTAGAAATAACCATTGAAATAGCATCATTATCATGACTACTAGCTACTTTCTTAGGATTTACCTATTCAGAAGGCCATTGAAAATTATTTGTAATCATTTCTTCAAATAAAGCATAGGCTTCATCAAATGGTTTAAACATTAATGAACAACTAGCAGTAGCATCTATGATGGATCTAAAGGTTCATACTAACTCATTATAAAAAATTTGAATGATTAACCAGTCTCGTAAAGCATGATGTGGACACTTCCCAAGCTTCATAACTTGACTCCCCTTCATACTGAGTAAAAGATGTAATGTCATTTCTAAGCTTAGCAGTTTTTGNTGAAATAGCATCATTATCATGACTACTAGCTACTTTCTTAGGATTTACCTATTCAGAAGGCCATTGAAAATTTTTTGTAATCATTTTTTCAAATAAAGCATAGGCTTCATCAAATGGTTTAAACATTAATGAACAACTAGCGATAGCATATATGATGGATCTAAAGGTTCATACTAACTCATTATAAAAAATTTAAATGATTAACCAGTCTCGTAAAGCATGATGTGGACACTTCCCAAGCTTCATAAATTGACTCCCCTTCATACTGAGTAAAAGATGTAATGTCATTTCTAAGCTTAGTAGTTTTTTAAGGTGGAAAATACTTAGCTAGGAATTTTTGTGTCAAATCTCTCCAAATTCTAATAGATCTAGGTGCTAACAAATTTAACCACATCTTAGTTTTTTCCCTTAATAAAAAAGGAAAAAGTCTAATTCTAACAACATCATTTAATACACCATCATATTTAAATGTAGCACACAGTTCTAAAAAACTTGCTAAATATAAATTTGGATCCTCACATGGTGTTCACCAAAGTTAATTGTTTGTATCATTTGTATAATTGTAGGTTTAAGTTCAAATGAGTTAGTCGTTACAGCAAGAGTTTGAATACTTAAGTAAATTTCATCTACCGTAGGATTTGCATAATCCCTTAAAGGTTTTTTGTAAATTAAGATGTTCTTTTTCAGCATTTTGAATCTCAATAATATTTAGTGAAGTGTTTTTCATATCTGAAAAATTATAAAGTCTTTCTTGTTTTCAAAATTTTCTTATAGTACATTCTAATTTATAATCGTAAGGCCCTAAACCTTCAGATCTTGAACTACACATACAAATGATAAAAGTTCAGAAAAAAAAACACAATATAAATAGAATAGATTTTTAATTTTCGAATATCTTTTTATTTTTTATTTTTGGATTTTAAGTTTTTTAATTTTACTAAAAAAAATCCACATTTCAAATAAAATTACAGTTTAAAAAGTTCTGTTACTTTCCTAATTTAAAAATTTTCGTTACTTTCCCCGTCAATGACGCCAAAAACTTGACCCAGCATGAAATTACATTTATTTTTAATCTCCAAAATACTGCCAAAAACTTGTCCCAATTTATATTCAGTGGCTAGTGTAAATAAATGAAATGATATAAAAAATAAATAATAAAACTTCACACTAGAGATAATGCGCAAGTATGTGTATCGTTTCAAGTAATATAGGATTTTTTTTAAAAACCCCAGTATTGATCCCAGGAAGAAAGTTAAATTCTCTAAATTAGACTTGCAAAATTTTATCTAAATTGCAAGTAAAATAAAAGTAGAATAATGTCGATACGATTGCAAAGGTTAAGACTAAATTAAAGCAGAAAGAAATGACTAAGATTAACAATTAAACAAAGTAAATTTAACAAGTTTGAATATTATGAAAAGATCTTTCCCTTTGCAAAGAGATATTAATCTATGTAGGATTTGAATGACTAAATATAAGATGATGTATTATGAAAAATAGGAGCATTCATATTCTTTACCCCCTCCCAATGCTAGCAAAGAATACTGGTTAATTTAGAGTTTTTCACTAGCTTATGTAGTAGTGGTGAGTAGATTCTGGCCTCTCACCTCCATATTACCCACTGTACCCTCTCTATACAACCTATTAGAGACCCTTACAATCCAAACTATAAACCAATTTGATAAAAAGGATCTAGTCTTTTACTTTAGAACATCAATTCTACGCCCATCAAAACGTATCTCCCTATCTATTTGAACTTCCCCTTAGGTGATTGCAATGGTCAGCCCAACATGAGGTGTGGCCTACTAGTTGGGTGAAATCATAGCCCTCCTGGGTCGTTATGTTTCTCAACTTATTTTAACCTCATAAGTGGCCAATTTGTAAAGCCAATGAAGAATCAGTGAAAATATCATCATAATTTTTTAAAGTAAAAAAAAAATCTTAAAATCATTCTCATTCCACAAGATTAATTCTCAAATGTAAGAAAAAAGAAAGGCAACTACTCAAAATTCTTGGAGAATAAACAAAAACACAATTTATTTTGAAATCCAAGTTTTAGAAATAAAAAAAAAAACTTAAACAAAAAAAGTACCTTATGTCTTCTCCCCAAAACAAACTCTGCAGTCTCCTTAAAGATTTCTCCAAACTCTTACTCTTACAAACACAAAACACATTTTAATACAAAAGTAGAACATCCTAAAGCCTTCAAATGCTACCAAAAAGTCCTCTCTTTCATCCCATTTTCGTCCATATTGATATATTTCTGAAAATAACTAAGGGTTGCTTCAAACACCCCTTCAAAATTTGGCCAAATTCATTGAATCTTCTAGAAGGGTAGTTAATGTCACTATAGCGCCCATTACACCCATATGTGGCGCTATAGCGCCAGAGAGCGGCGCTATGGTACCATATAAAATACACCATTTTTGCTCATTTTTTCCTCATTTTCTTTAAATGTTCATTTCATGTACCTGAAACCAAAAAAACATACAAAATACCTTCCTTTAAAGTGCAATATCACTATACATACGCATAAAATGATCATAAAATATGCACTAAAAACATATAATTTTATGGTGGATCACCCTTCCATTTGTATGCATAAAATTTTAATGGAAGATAATCATAAGCCTAGGGCAGCTCCTCAAAGGAGATTGAATCCTATAATGAAAGATGTTGTGAAGAAAGAAATTTTAAAGTAATTGGTGTTGACCTTATTTTTAGTGAGGTCTGAATTTCTCTTTTTTAGAAGCCTAGGACCTAGCAATAGGATTTTTCTATAAACTACCCTAGAGGCTTAGTGATGGAGCCTACCTCCGTTAGAAGTTCTAAACATTTATTTATTCTTTTTAGAGTTTCACATGTGTAGTTATAACCTATAGCCTCTAGAGTGTTGAAACCAACAAGGGCAAGCTCAGAAAGAACTCCTGTAGAATCAGTGGAGCCTTAGGATGACCCTGGGTGTCTTGGTCTTGGTCTTTCACGCACATTCACTTAAACCAATCACCAACTCTCCATGTCCTAAAACCTAAATCACTTACACTTGACTCACCTCCTAGTTTCTTTTGGAAACTCATGTGGGGGGTCCCAAGCCCTTAGCCTTTGGTTGGGATGGCTAGTGCAATGACTATAGTGCTAATGTGTGCTAAGTGAGTGATATGAAGTGGGATTTAGAATGGTATCTCCTACCTTCATGACATTCAATGAGGGGAGAGGATAGGACCGATGGTACTATTCTTCAATTCTTCGTAAGAGTTGCCCCGACACTCTTGGGATGTCAGTAGTCCTAGCTTGATTAGAGAAATTAGCATGTGGACTATACTACCTTACAAAATATTTTAACAACAAAAATTTTTTAAACATACTTACCTTTGTTTGCTAAAGTAAATTCTACATGTGTGAAAAAANTATAAACCAATTTGATAAAAAGGATCTAGTCTTTTACTTTAGAACATCAATTCTACGCCCATCAAAACGTATCTCCCTATCTATTTGAACTTCCCCTTAGGTGATTGCAATGGTCAGCCCAACATGAGGTGTGGCCTACTAGTTGGGTGAAATCATAGCCCTCCTGGGTCGTTATGTTTCTCAACTTATTTTAACCTCATAAGTGGCCAATTTGTAAAGCCAATGAAGAATCAGTGAAAATATCATCATAATTTTTTAAAGTAAAAAAAAAATCTTAAAATCATTCTCATTCCACAAGATTAATTCTNTATAAACCAATTTGATAAAAAGGATCTAGTCTTTTACTTTAGAACATCAATTCTACGCCCATCAAAACGTATTTCCCTATCTATTTGAACTTCCCCTTAGGTGATTGCAATTGTCAGCCCAACATGAGGTGTGACCTACTAGTTGGGTGAAATCATAGCCCTCCTGGGTCGTTATGTTTCTCAACTGATTTTAACCTCATAAGTGGCCAATTTGTAAAGCCAATGAAAAATCAGTGAAAATATCATCATAATTTTTTAAAGTAAAAAAAACATCTTTAAATCATTCTCATTCCACAAGATTAATTCCCAAATGTAAGAAAAAAGAAAGGCAACTACTCAAAATTCTTGGAGAATAAACAAAAACACAATTTATTTTGAAATCCAAGTTTTAGAAATAAAAAAAAAAACTTAAACAAAAAAAGTACCTTATGTCTTCTCCCCAAAACAAACTCTGCAGTCTCCTTAAAGATTTCTCCAAACTCTTACTCTTACAAACACAAAACACATTTTAATACAAAAGTAGAACATCCTAAAGCCTTCAAATGCTACCAAAAAGTCCTCTCTTTCATCCCATTTTCGTCCATATTGATATATTTCTGAAAATAACTAAGGGTTGCTTCAAACACCCCTTCAAAATTTGGCCAAATTCATTGAATCTTCTAGAAGGGTAGTTAATGTCACTATAGCGCCCATTACACCCATATGTGGCGCTATAGCGCCAG
>JXCR01148561.1:0-16539 GCA_002079205.1 Phalaenopsis hybrid cultivar | reverse complement strand
AAGAGGGTATTTTTATTTTATTTTTATGAATTTTCTATGCAAAGATATGAATTTTTGAAGTTTAGGGGTATTTTCTGAATTTATTAAATACCCCTATTTATTTATTCAAACCGCGGGCTGACTGGATCATCGGATCCGTCGAACAGCCACGCGACCCGCTCCTATTCGACCCCGCTTCTGAGTCAGCTGCCACGCGTTTTGCCGTATCGTTCCAGAGGATCATTCGGCTTGATTTCCGTCATCCATTCAATACATGCGAGAATGGATGACATCCGTTCATCGTCCTCGATGGCTTTAACCGAGAGCCGTCCAACTTAAAACCTTAAAATCTTTCTCGTTTCTTAATGTATTTTAATGATTTTTTTTTAAATTGATCGTCTTGAAGAGACGAACACATCTATATGGTAAACATACTATGAAATCAAGCCATAATAAATGGAGAGCTCGTGAAGGCTCGTGAGAGTGAGTAAGGTTATACCTTTGCTCCGAGAGGTTTCTTCACACCTTCGTTGGGTCCCAAAGAGCTTAGGGATGAAGCCTCTGGCTCTGGTGTAAGGCTTATGTATGATTTCGACCACAGCAGACTTTAGGTGTTGGTTGAGAGCTATGGTAGAGGCTATTTAAGAGGGGGAATTGATGGGGGTTTGGCTTCCTTTACTGTTGTGAAGGTGTAGAGCCAATTTATTTGAAGTTTGGTACTGTGTAGGTTAGATTGAAATTTGTCCTGGTTTTGGGCAGGAATTCAAACTCCAAATTGGATTTCTGTGGTGGAATTGGGAGAGGGAAATGGTTTGTAATGTGCTAAGGGATTCTTAGAGAAGCTCTCTGAGGAGTTTGGGAGGCCTTGGTGAAAATTTTTTTTTTACTTCCCTATTCATGGTTGTGAGGGGTATTTTATAGAAATTGGCCAAGGGGAAGCTTGGCTGGCCAATTGAGGGGTTAGCCCCACTGCTTAGGTGTTAAGCAGAGGAGCTCTCAGCTCAATTTGGGCTGAGGTGGCTTCTTGGCATGAATTTGGGTGTTGGCCATGTGAGGGCTCACGGTTTTGGGCTTTAGCTTGGGTTAAAGCATGGTTAAAGCTTATAATGAGCAGTAAAAATGGCACCATAGGGTATTGACATGTGGTATAACAAGTACTTTGATTTAACCCCCTCTTTATCCCTTTAAAAATTAAAAAAAATATTTTTACCCATGAAATAAATATCAAGTATAACCATGGATTTGTGGCTGGCTTTAAACTCAACTCTAGAGTCTAGGATGAGTTAAGGTAAGGTTCATTTGACCATACCAAGCTCAATTGGTTCGGATTTGGCCATAAGTCCAAGAAGGTGCATATGACCAAATCTTGTGTTTGGATTAGGTTAGACATGTCAATTGGCCCAATTAAATATGTAATTTGANTGGTGGATTTTTTATTTTTGACCCATTTTAAGCATGTTGGGCTAAGTTTGGGTCAAACTTGGGCTAGCCACGAGATAAATCCAAATTTATTGTTGTGTTTGGTGTAAAACATTATGATGAACAACTTTTATGAAGGATAAAAATTATTTTGAAGTTGATTTAATGGTCAATTTGGATGGATTTTGATGGGTTTTGGATTTAAACCCAAATTAGGCATATGAGGCTAATTTGAGTCAAACTTGAGCTAGCTTTAGACTAAGATCAAATTGATTATTGTGTTTGGTCACAAATGACCTCACAAATGATTTTCAACAAAAATTGGATGCCAATTTGAGGTTCGGGGCATTCAACTGTTGAGATTTTGGATCTTAGCCAATATTAGGGCTAATTTAGGATTTTGGTGAAAGATGATCAAATTGACCAAATTGGACCATAGTTTAGTTGCAAAAAATGAAATTGGAAATATTTTAGATTTATTGGNGTTTTGAGTTGTCTTATATTTTTGAAATATTGTGAGGTATTTTTGTTTGAAATTTTGTTTTTGGTTTTGGTTCTGGTTTTGTTTTTGTTTTATTTTGTTTTTAACGTGCAAGTATTTTTTATGCAGTAAGTATGGTACAATCATAAAAGAAAAGCAGTAGAAAAATACAAAAATGATTGTAAAATGTTGTAAATTGTAAAAGTGTACCTGACGAGTTTTCTCATTCTATCACCTGAAACTCAAAATGTAGGTCAGAGCATTTATGTATATAGAGNCAATCAGAGATTCTTCACACCTTTGTTGGGTCCCAAAGAGCTTAGGGATGAAGCCTCTAGCTCTAGTGTAAGACCTATGTATGATTTCGACCACAGCCGATTTTAAGTGTTGGTTGAGAGCTATGGTAGAGGCTATTTAAGAGGGGGAATTGATGGCGGTTTGACTTCCTTCACTGTTGTGAAGGTGTAGAGCCAATTTATTTGAAGTTTGGTACTGTGTAAGTTAGATTGAAATTTGTCCTGGTTTCGGGCAGGAATTTAAACTCCAAATTGGATTTCTATGGTGGAATTGGGAGAGGGAAATGGTTGTAATGGTGCTAAGGGATTCTTAGAGAAGCTCTCTGAGGAGTTTGGGAGGCCTTGGTGAAAAATTTTTTCTTACTTCCCTATTCATGACCGTGAGGGGTATTTTATAGAAATTGGCCAAGGGGAAGCTTGGCTGGCCAATTGAGGGGTTAGCCTCACTGCTTAGGTGTTAAGAGGGGAAGCTTGGATGGCCAATTGAGGGGTTAGCCCCACTGCTTAGGTGTTAAGTAGAGGAGGCTCTCAACTCAATTTGGGCTGAGGTGGCTTCTTGGCATGAATTTGAGTGTTGGCCATGTGAGGGCTCACGGTTTTAGGCTTTAGCTTGGGTTAAAGTGATTAAACAAGGGTTGGGTCATGGTTAAAGCTTATAATGAGCAGTAAAAATGGCACCATAGGGTATTGACATGTGGTATAACAGGTACTTTGATTTAACCCCCTCTTTATCTCTTTAAAAATTAAAAAAAATATTTTTACCCATGAGATAAATATCAAGTATAACCATGGGTTTTTGGCTGAAACTAAACCTTTTACCCATGAGATAAATATCAAGCTTAACCATGGGTTTGTGGCTGGTTTTAAACTCAACCTGAGATAAATATCAAGCTTAACCATGGGTTGGTGGCTGGCTTTAAACTCAACCTTAGAGTCTATTATAAGTATGGTAAGGCTCATTTGACCATACCAAGCTCAATTGATTTGGATTTGGCCATAAGTCCAAAAATGGAAGGCTCATTTGACTATATCAAGCTCAATTGGTTTGGATTTGGCCATAAGTCCAAGAAGGTGCATATGACCAAATATTGTGTTTGGATTAGGTTAGACATGTTAATTGGCCCAATTAAATATGGGATTTGGTGTAAAGACCATGAGGAACAACTTTTATGAAGGGTGAAAGTCATTTTGAGGTCAATTGGTTAATCAATTTAATGAGGAACAACTTTCATGAAGGGTGAAAGTCATTTTGAGGTCAATTGGTTAATCAATTTGTATGAGGAATAACTTTCACGAAGGGTGAAAGTCATTTTGAGGTCAATTGGTTAATCAATTTGAAGATTTTTGATTTTTGACCCATTTTAAGCATATTGGGCTAAGTTTGGGTCAAACTTGAGCTAGATTTGGTTTTTGACCCATTTTAAGCATATTGGGCTAAGTTTGGGTCAAACTTGGGCTAGCTTTTGGTTTTGGACCCATTTTAAGCATGTTGGGCTAAGTTTGGGTCAAACTTGGGCTAGCCTTGTTTTTATTTTTGACCCATTTTAAGCATGTTGGGCTAAGTTTGGGTCAAACTTGGGCTAGCCACAANATTTCTAGACCTCAACCAAAAGTGAGGTCAACAGTAGTCAAGCCTTCTTCCTTAAGTTGATTTAAGTGAAGCCAATTTTTTATTAGGCATCTCTTCAAGCTTCTCCTCACACCTTTTTTCTTTTCTTTTCTTTTTCTTTTCTTTCTGGATCATTTTCAATTCTTTTTCTTTTCTCCTCTGTTCTTTTTTTATGTGAGGATTACTATATTTGAATAGCCTTTAATGATTTTGAACTTCATTATCCTCTTCTTAAAGTTAAAAAACTTTTCACATGCCTTCACTTTATAAATTCATATTAGCTTTAAGTTTNCCAAAAGTGAGGTCAACAGTAGTCAAGCCTTCTTCCTTAAGTTGATTTAAGTGAAGCCAATTTTTTATTAGGAATCTCTTCAAGCTTCTCCTCACACCTTTTTTCTTTTCTTTTCTTTTTCTTTTCTTTCAGGATCATTTTCAATTCTTTTTCTTTTCTCTTCTATTCTTTTTTTTATGTGAGGATTACTATATTTGGATAGTCTTTAATGATTTTGAACTTCATTATCCTCTTCTTAAAGTTAAAAAACTTTTCACATAGTCCTATTCTCTCATACCAAATACCTTAATCTGTATAATTATCCTTTATTATTAAAAGTTTTTACTTTAGTTTACTATATATTTAGAAATANAAAGTTTCATTCTTTTCTTCTTACATGAAACTCTAAGATTCTTAATACTTCAAAAATACAAATTCCTCTACTGATAGTGGAAAAACATAGTCCTATTCTCTCATACCAAATACCTTAATCTGTAGAATTACACTTTATTATTAAAAGTTTTTACTTTAGTTTACTATATATTTAGAAATAAAAATATAATTATCTAAGTTAGGTTCTAATACTAATGGTCATGTTAAATTAAAAAATTTAAAATATAGTTAATTGAAAACAAATAAAATTAAGTTTCTTTCTTTAAAAAGTAATTTTTCTCCACCCCCCCCAACTTAAATTTTTAATAGATTAAGCATGAAAAACTGAAAATACAGGGTGAAAGAAAACATTTAACACATAAGGAAAAGACATACCTCTTGAAGGTTTTGATTTTTGAAACTTAACTCTGAAATATTGCAGGTGCTAATATGAAAAGTTAGAAGAATTAAAACATTAAATAGCATATAATATATATAAAAATATTTGCTGAGAAAGAGTTAACTAAAAAAAATAAAAACNAAACATTTAACACATAAGGAAAAGACATACCTCTTGAAGGTTTTGATTTTTGAAACTTAACTCTGAAATATTACAGGTGCTAATATGAAAAGTTAGAAGAATTAAAACATTAAATAGCATATAATATATACAAAAATATTTGCTGAGAAAGAGTTAACTAAAAAAAATAAAAAATAAATAAAATACAATAAAGTACAAATAAAAAATAACATTATTAAAATAAATTTCAACTTTACAACATTTCTACAGATTAAAGTTCACAACACAAAATTCAATATAAATCTAAGCTTCACACTTAATAATTAAATAATAACAACAATGAAATGTAACAAACAATAAAGTAAATAAAAGATCAAGACTATGACTAAGTAGACATCACCACTCATCATCATCTTCTTCTTCTACATCAAAGTTCTGTTGCTGNAAATAAAAACTAAATAAAATACAATAAAGTACAAATAAAAAATAACATTATTAAAATAAATTTCAACTTTACAACATTTCTACAGATTAAAGTTCACAACACAAAATTCAATATAAATCTAAGCTTCACACTTAATAATTAAATAATAACAACGTCTAGATTGGCTAGCCTTGAGCTAAGTAAAATTGATTGTTTAAAATTATCAATAGGAACATCATAAACAGTTTTCAACATAAATTGGGTGCCAATTTTGGGGTTAAGGCAATCAATTTGGTGAAATTTGGAGGCATAGCCAATTTGCGGAAAAAATTGGTGCTTTTGGACTTAAGTCAAAATTAAATGAAACTGAGGTTTCACCAAGGCCAATTGAAGGAATAGTTTGATGTATGGGAAAGTTATGAATATTTTTCAACATAAATTATGGCAAATTGAGTTGGCTATGAGTTTAATTGGGTGAGATTAGGTCATGTGACCAAAATTGGGGCTTTTGATTTGAATTAAAATTGGGCTCAAAGAATTGGCCAATTGAGCTTGTATTTAGTTTATATTGGTCATATGAAAGGTGAATTTCAGTTTAGGATTGAAATTGGGGGAAATGGAGACCAATTTGATGGACATTTGAAGTGGATTTGGGGAGAGCGGGCCTTTAAAGGCAATTTGGGGGTTTTAGACAAATATGGTCAAAATGGCCAAATTGGGTCATGTGGTTGTTGAGAAAAGTGAAATTAGGAATATTTGGAGTATTTTGGAAATTTTTGGGATTTTTTGGAATTTTTGGAATTTTGGGCTAGGGAGGGGTATTTTGGTAATTTGGCAATTTGGCAATTTTTGGTGATTTTGGTTAATTTGGGTGTTTTCAAAAGGTTTGAAATGATTTCTGAATAAATTTGGATATTTTGGGTAAATTTGGGATTTTTGGCCAATTTTAGGGTTTCAATGGTACTTACGTAATTCAGGGGAGTTTAGAGGCAAAAGGCTAAATTGGGCATTTTGGAAGAGTTGGGTGCCAACCACCATAAATAAGCCATGGACCAATGGAAACCCCATTTTGGGTCTTCTATGTACTGGTCTTAGCTAAAACCAAGCCTAGGGCCAGTGGGTTTAGGGGACCATCTACATGAGTATCCCAAGAGATTAAGGGATTATAGTCGAGAAAATTTTGGGTTTGCATTTGTGAGTGATTGTGAGTGAGTGCCATAGGTCTAAACCGACACCCAAGGCAACCCTAAGGTCCAACAGTCCTATAGGAACTCTTCTTGAGCTCCCTCATAGTGACCCCACCTACTAAGTACTAGAGGTTAGGACCAGTATGTCGAAGTTCAAGTTGAGTAAAGAAGAGTTTAAAATTTCTAATGGTGAGGGTTCCTTTTCTAGTTTTCTATGAATAGTCAACAAGAAGTCCTATGGCTAGAACTTAGGCTACTAAAGAGGAAAACTAGACCTCAACCAAAAATGAGGTCAAAAAATGGACCCCCAATAGGTGTGGTGTGCTGGGCAAGCACACCGCGCATAATTGCGTTGACCGACGAGATCAACAAAACCAATACAAACTTCTAAGTCAAGAGACATAGAAGGGCTGTGGGATTGTGTGTGCTATTTACTTCCACTGGGGAATATAGCAGGTGAATATTTGATCAAAGTCAAGAAGTAGGGACTCTCGCTGGGGATTGGAGAGTGGATTTTGAGTAATGAGATTTCAGGAATTTATAGAAGATGGGAATCAGTGTGTAAGTGTTGACCCCAGGGTGGGATTTGAAATTCAGGTATTAATTTTAGAAGATGGTCGAAAGTAGAGGACCAATCATGAAAAGAGGAATCAGAATTTAGGGATTGATCCCAGGATAAGTATTGAAAGTTAAGGATCAATCACAAGAGAGCGTCGGAAGGCAGGGACCAACCTCAAAAGGGTGAATCAGAAATTAGGGACTAATTCGAAAATGAGAATTGAAAGGTAAGGATCAATCTCAAAAGAGAGCGTCGAGAGGTAAGGGCCGACCTCAAAAGGGTGAATCAGAAATTAGAGACTACTTCGAGAATGAGAATTAAAAGGTAATGATCAATCTCAAAAGAGAGCGTCGAAAGGTAAGAACCGACCTCAGAAGGGTGAATCAGAAATTAAGGACTGATTTAAAAATGAGAAATTAAAGGTAGTGATCAATCTCAAAAGAGAGCGTCAAAAGGTAAGGACCGACCTCAAAATGGTGAATAAAAAATTAGAAACTGATTAAAAAATGAGAATTGAAAGGTAGTGATCAATCTCAAAAGAGAGCGTCGGAAGGTAAGGACCGATCTCAAAACGGTGAATCATAAATTAGGGACTGATTCCAAAATGAGAATTTAAAGGTAGTGATCGATCTCAAAAGAGAGTGTCGGAAGGTAAGGATCGACCACAAAAGGGTAAATCAGAAATTAGGGACTGATTTGAAAATGAGAATTAAAAGGTAGTGATCAATCTCAAAACAGAGTGTCAGAAGGTAAGGACTGACCTCAAAAGGTTGAATAAGAAATTAGGGACTGATTCAAAAATTAGAATTAAAAGTTAGTGATCAATCTCAAAAGAGAGTGTCAGAAGGTAACGACCAACTTCAAAAGGGTGAATCAGAAATTACGGACTGATTCAAAAATGAGAATTGAAAGGTAGTGATCAATCTCAAAAGAGAGCGTCTAAAGGTAAGGACCGACCTCAAAAGGGTGAATCAGAAATTTGGGACTGATTTGAAAATGAGAATTGAAAGGTAGTGATCAATCTCAAAAGACAGCATCAGAAGGTAAGGACTAACCTCAAAAGGGTGAATCAGAAATTAAAGACTAATTCAAAAATGTGAATTGAAAGGTAACGATCAATCTTAAAAGAGATTGTCGGAAGGTAAGGACCAACCTCAAAAGGGTGAATCGAAAATTAGGGACTGATTCAAAAATGAGAATTGATGGTGTTAAATCCAAAGATATGTGTCATGTGAAAAGGTTGACATTGTTGAAGAAGATATGTAGAATTTTTGTGGGACTTTGTGAAGAACGTGAAATTCCGCGGGGATGTGAAGAGAATCAGTGCAGACAAAGACAGTTGTGCTGCACGAGCAAAGAGTAAGAAACTCTGAAATCAAGAGAATCCACCCAACAGATTTATTTTCTTTTCTTGTTATTTTTATCAAATTTAATTATTTTCAAAATATACTTTCAAAATTTGATTTTAGTTGGTTGATTTTTCAAAAAGAGACTTGTTTTATTGTTTGTTTATTAGTTATTTTTTTTAAATTTATTATCATTAAATTTTTTGTTTGTCGTTTTGTTCTTTGTTCTTTGTAATTTTAAACCAACATGTAGTTTGTGGCTTCCATCCATCGCACAAAAGGAAATTGACAAAAAGTCACATTTCTGAATGGAACTTCATTAATTTGTTCCAACAAAATGTTACAGATCAAGTGTAGACCAATGCCTCAAAAAGTACAACATGTGAAATGCATCAGAGTACATCCAAAATATCTCATGCCAAGTACACATTATAGGCTGAGCCTCTCTGATAAATATCACATAGATGTAATGTAGTAAGGGAGAAAGGAATCCTTTGACTGTCTATTCCTACTGTGACAAGCTCCTGATCAAGCTGACCTTCTAAACCACGCTACAGGACAAGAGTTCCCTTTGCATGTGCTTAGAGGTGCAACCGTCTCATAGCTCGTAAGGTAGTAGTTCCTCAAGTTCTAGAGCTAGCTAAAATCAGTGTGGCATTTTTCTTTCATCCATGAGTCGGAAGGTCATGGACACCCTATGGTGTCATACTCCTGGAATGCAATGCTTGACAACGTCTGCACCGTTGCATTTAAGAACAAGCACTAAGCCAACTATTTGGAGAATCTCCACACTCACGAGGGCTGACAATGTCAATTTCTTTCTCAAATAATATGTTACTTTTACTCATGAATGAGACCGTGCAAAATGGCCTCACGAAATCATGGTCATCGATGTGTGGAGGTATGCAGTCTCTTTCGTCATAGATGTTGATAGTAAAACTATTTGTAATGCAAGAAGAGGGCATAATACTCCATCTGAACATTTTTTTAATCATCCACTTTATCATTAGTGGTAGTGGATCTACCTGATCGTGTCTGACTATCCCAAGCGGATTCCCTTGTCTATCATTTGTGAAGTTGTAGCAGCAGCCACACTGGATAGTAATCCTCCCTTTCTTTCGCATCCATTTCCTCAGTTTAGAATAGGTCTTTTCCAGATGTAAACCTACTCGACCTCTGTCCCTTAGGTCAAAAATGTAGTCAAGAATACTTTGTTCGTCAGTCTCTGAGAAGACTCTGGTATACAGTTCTAATCCTTTCGGTATGTTGATGAATTTTCCTTGTACTTCTTTGTAAAATTTAAAGTTTCTTTTATTTACTTTGCTCATTTTATAATATTCCATCGTACTAGGAGTCAGCAGTTATCACAGGAATTCCCTCATTTGAATATCAGTGGGAACCCAAGCTGGTGCTGTCTCTGGCTCTAACAAAATGTATGATTCTACGTCTGACAGGACGTTTGGCTCTGTACCCCTCAGAACATACGACTCTGCATCCATTGGGACATATGGCTCTGCCTCTATCAGGTAATTAGGGGTTTGAGATCGATCATCAGTAGATGTTTATTCCTCTAATGTGCTGTAGTGTTGTAGATGTAGGACGTTGCAGTCCAGGCACTCCACGAATGCCCCCATAGCTGACGCTCATGCGGGTATTTCGGCATTGCAGGTAGGGCAACCCATACACAGAACATCTGAAGTTGGTAGTAGCTTTGTATTTGTAACAAGCTCGGACTCCTCATCCGTAGCGGGCTGGCTAGAGGAGGTCTCTTTCATGTTCAGATCATAAATGTGTCCCTCAGGAATAGGAGTGAGCAAGTTGTCTGCCTCTTTCTGGCATCTCTTCTCTTCTCGTAAGAAAGCTCTCTGCTTTCGTCGGCTGGCATTTCTTCGCTGTGTTCTTTGTAGTGGAGCAAACGATATCCTTTCTTTATCACCAGCAAATAGGCCCCCAGTCGGCATAGCTATCATGGATGGTAAATGGCTTGGCCCCTCCATCGGGTCCTATTATATCATCACATTCTTTCCTTTCAGTGACGCACTGTTTTTGGTGGCCACCCTTAGTAAGGAGAGCAGCCCTTCCTTTTCCCGTAGACTGATGAAATTCATTTAAGGCCCCTCGTAATCCATGCTGACTTGGTCAAATTCCATGTCAAAATCTATAGTGCCACCCTGTGTGCAATTTCTTCATTTAGTGTGAGATTCCAGCCATCTTTAAAGGCGAAGATCAACCTCTGACCTGACATTTCTCTACAGACGACAGGAAAAATGTCATTGGGCAGAAACTTACCGTAAACAAGAACAAAACAAAGTATTTATTAAAGGAAATTTTTGTTTATTTTGGTGAAGAGATCGGTTATTTATGTGTGAATTTTGTTTAAATTAGTAGCATATTAAGTTTGAAAAGGAGAAAATTGAAGTGTGTAATTTTTAAAAGACACTTTTTCTTATTATGTTGAGGTTAATTTTGTTACAAAAATTTTGAACCCGGTCACAGATGTTTGGCCACATAGATAACCCCAAAACAATCAAAATTTTAAAATTTCAAATCAAGTGAAGGCAAGCAATGTCAGGTTGTGTAGTATGTCTTCATGTATCATCCGTTGATTGGTAGCATGGGTTTTTCGCCCCCGGAAGTCTTCTAACTGGTAGGCTCCTCCTGCGTAGACCTTTTCAACGATAAATGATCCCTCCTAAGTTAGCTTGAATTTTCCACCTATCTTGCAGCGCGCAAGAATAGGCCTTTTGAGCACGAGGACAAATTCACCAACTTTGAATGTCCTTGGGCGGACCAATTTGTCATGAGCTTCTAGCATCTTTGCCTGGTAAAGTTCCAGATGTTGTTGTACTTCAAGTCATTTTCCTTCCAGACTCTCTAGTTCCTCGAGCCTGAGCTTTACACTTTCTTTTGTTGTGAGTTGGTTGGCGATAGAGACTCTGAGAGATGAATTCTGAATTTCTAACGGTAGCACGACCGTATACGAGCATGTAGGGTGTACACTGAGTGGGAGTCCTGAACGTCGTTCGGTAGGCCCACAATGCTTCTAGCAATTTGTTATTCCAATTCCTTTTGTTTTTGTACAATGTTTTCTTTAAAATTTATACCAATGTTTCATTGAAGGCTTCAACCAATCATTTTGCTCTGGGATAGTAAATTTTAGAGTATCTCCAATCTATCCTGTATCTTTTGACAAAATTGTTGATTTTGGTGCTTTTAAAGACTGTCCCATTGTCAGAAATTATTCTTCGCGGTACTCCAAAATGGTAGACGACTTGGCTTTTGAAGAACTGAAGGATGTGTCATGTTGTAACCTCTCGTAGCAGAACTTCCTCTACCCATTTGGAGAAGTAATTTGTAGCGACAAGTATGAAGATGAAGCATTCTTCTAGAGTGTGTCCGAGCAATTGGTGGTACGAGCAATAATTTGGTTCATCCTTTTTATCGACCTCTTCTGGTTTCTTTAGCTCTGGTAATCTGAACTGAGGCTTTTTCATCAGACTTCTAAACATTTTGGGTATGGCCTCATCTTTAAGAGAATACACCAATTTTCTGCTTTTCTACCAGAGTTTATTCTCTTATTCTGAGATGACCCTTCTTGGGGCGATCGCTGGTTGGGCTGGCTATTCTGTTTCCGAGCATGATGTGATGAAGACTAACAAGAATTTTTTGCATATATCTTCATTGGCTATTTTCTTTTGTCAACAGTCGTTACTGTTCCTGATTTCTTTTTAAACACTCTGGTTGTGTTGAACTTCTTGTGTGAATCCATAGGTTTGCTTTCTTCTTGAAGACTGTTGGCTTTACTGAGTAGCTTCTTGAAGGATTTGATGGTGAGTCCCTTGAGCATGAAAGCTACTGGCCCGTGAATGCTTTTGAGTAAGATCTCAATCACATGTTGTTCCTGTAGCTGAGATTCACATTTCATGCTAAGGTTTCTCCACCTCAAAATATAATCCATTAGTCTCATTGGGCTTTTGCTTTTCCATCATGAGCTCTCCTATAGACACATGATGTTGCGCTCCGGCAAATATTTTCACAAATAATTATTCCAGCTCGGCAAATGTCTTAACTGATCTGTTGGGTAAATCAACATACCAATCGAAGGAGATCCCTGACAGGCTACTGAAGAATTGCTGGAAGAGTAAAGCTTTGCTATTCCTTGTGTTGCCACTGTTGGCTCGAAAGTGTGCTATATGATGTCTGGGATTTCCAGTCCCATCAAATTTTTTAAAGTTTGGGGAAACGAAACCCTAGGGGAAGGGTACGGCATCAATTTTTTACAAGTAAGGTTTATTCTTTAGAATTAATGCACCACCCTTGGATTGGGTTAAGGCCTCCCGAATTTGTTCGACCATTTGCATAAATTCTTTTTCTAGCATGGCGCCCAATGGAGAACCCTTCTTTTGTTGCTCATCTCTGTTTACCGAGGAAACTTCTCTTCTTTCATCTGTAATGTGTATTATCTTCGGTTGGTTGACATCTGGAGATGCTAGTTACAACGCTTGTGATTGCCCTTGAATGGCGGCCATGACAGTCATGGCTGCGGCCATCTCTTCTATCCTTTTCTCCAGTTGATTGACTTGTTCATCCCTTAAGAGAATAGCCCTACGCAGCTCATCTACGGCGTTCTCTTGGACGAGAGGTTGAGCCTCACGGGTAAATGTAGAGGCTCTAGTTTTGATGACATGGAAATCCATGAAATCCTCTTCGAGGTAGTTATTATTGTCAAAATCTTCATCATTGTTGTCGATGGAAACTCCGTGTTCCCGAGCCAACTCAGAAATCTCAGCCCTGAGCTTTTCAACTTTTTTTTCAATCATTGATTATTTGATTATTTTAAGATATGGAGGACCCTACTAGACCTCCTCCTTTTGCTCTTCCATTTAACTAGCAATTGCTGCGACAATGTCAAATACTTTGGACCTTGGCTTCATTCCATGATCTTGCCCTGCGGGCTTACCGCATTGTATTGGTACAAAGACCTTGGGTATCCATACCTTTTTCTTTGAAGATGATGCCTCAGGATGGAGTGTCCTAGCAGAAACATCAGTATGTAAAGGAAGAGTATGCTCCATATGGTGCAGACCAGCTACAGTATCGCATAATCTCTTTGTCTTTTCCTTTAGAATTTTAGGAACATTCTTGTAGTGGGTGATTGGTAGGATTCTTGGACCCAGTCTTGACTTAACCGGTCGACCGCCTACGGTCTTGGCAACGGTAGACTCGGTGGTGACTACGGTGGTATCAACTCTGCTCCCCAAGAGAAACCAGACAGAAATACAAGCAGGCAGATTTCAGTTGACTTCTGAGATCGTCTGGCAGATTTGATGTCCCTTAAAATTTCTTTCTTCATACGAGGGGAAATTGCATGCCCCACTCGTTTAAGTAATTCATTAACTAAGCAGCCCTCTTTGGCATCTAGTCTCTGAAAAACTGAACTGACTCGGGTGATAGGAGCATGTTTCTTTCTCTCCAAACCCTGTCTATGAAATGATGGTAATGCAGCGGCGATCTTCTGAATACTTTTGTACCCGTTGGTATCCATCAAAGGATTGAATCTACTTCCCTGCAGAAGTGGATATGCTTTCAGTAATTCTAACTCCTCATTGTGAGGCTCTTCATTAGTAGGTACTTCCTTAGGAGCATGAGCTTTAGTGGCCCTCCGAACTCTCCTGTTGCGATTTCTCCTTTGAGTCTGGGTTAGTGGTGTAGTCTTTGAACCCGACCCGATTTTGAACACTGATGGGGGGACAACTATTCCTTCAGTCGGATCTTCAATGATCATTACTTCTTTCCCCTTAGTATCAGCGGGGACAGTAGGCTTGGTAGGTTCCACAGCGACAACAGTCTTGACTTTCTTGTAGGAAGCAAAGTCCTGAAGACAGTTCAGGTTGAACTCAGCAGATGGCTCATGAACTTCCGGAGCGGTGACTTTCATCACGAAGAATGGAGCCTTCCTGAGGATAACCTTGAGGTCTTCAAATCTGGCTCCAAACTTGATGGTGGGAGCAACGTTGCGGGCTTCATGGCTTGTCAGTAAGCTGTAGGAAAAAGTCAGCGTTGGGTAGGCCATTGCAGCAGCTTGGAAATAGAAAGTTTTTGGGTTAGTTATATGGCCGAAACCTCATAATCTTAGTGCAATCACTAAAAATTACTAAAGGTTGATCTTTAGACTGAGTAAGTTTTTTTTATTTAATTTGGTGGGAGTTTTAAAATTCTTTTAATGAAAGTAGTTTTCAAAGAAGAAAACATTGAATTTATATAAGGAAATTTTAAAGTGCGCGCAGCACGACACGAGTTTGATTTAATTTGCAAGCTAGAAAATCAAACTTGAAAGAGAGATGTGAAGTGTTTAGAACCCAGTGCGGGACCCATTTAGCAACACACAATGCTCAGGTGGAACTAGTCCACCGACACACCTATTGGGGTTCCGGCCCCACATGAAAATTTAAAGAGTCCTTAATGGGCTCCTGGACGCCTTTGTTCAAAAGTGATTGAACAGACAGACTTGAAGTCCAAAGAGTTGATCGTACTTTCCCAAGACAGAAATGGGTAAAGTAGGTTAATGGAAGAAAGGTAAGTTGGTCCATGAGGGACATGAACACATTATCGATATATGAAGGACGTGTTGTGCCGTAACCTCATGTAACGGTACTGCCTCTGCCCATTTGGAAAAGTAATCTATAGCGGCAAGTATAAACCTGTATCCTTTGGAAGATGGAGGGTCTATCAGTCCTATTATGNCCACGAGGCAACAGTTGGGTGTAGCACATTCGGAGGCTGGTGTAAGACCACCCCATGCACTTGCGTAACACATTCGGAGGCTGGTGTAAGACCACCCCATGCACCTGGCATTGGTGACATCTTCTGCATCGAATGGCCACGAGGCAACAGTTGGGTGTAGCACATTCGGAGGTTGGTGTAAGATCACCCCATGCACTTGGCATTGGTGACATCTTCTGGCTGTATCCATGCAATCGGACATCATTGCTGGCCAATAATATCCGAGTCTTTTGATCTTCATTTTCATTTTTGATTCTGACTGATGAGCGCCACACAATCCGGCATGTACCTCTTTGATAATATTTTATGCTTTGGCTCTGCTCAAACATCGTAGCCACATCTGGTCGAACGATCTTCTGTAGAGAACATTTCCCATCAGGGCATGAGACATAGCCCTACTTGTGATGTGGTGCGCCTCAGACTTGTCTTCTGGCAGCTTTCCAGTATGCAAATATTCCATTAATGGCTTGCGCCAATCTTCGCTGATGTCTACAACTGTATTTACTGTTTTTTCTTTTCCAAGCTTGTGTAGAGTTTCAAAGTCGATCCGAGAGAAGACTCGTCTTCCTTGCACTGTGACTTTAATAGAATCCTCCGGGGGACACGCCATTTCCTTAGTAATTTTTGCTAGAGCGTCGGTATGGACATATCTCCCCTAGGAATCCGGTAGAAAGTTACGTCAGAAATTTGTTCCAGGAGCTTCATCGTGTACTGATGGTATTCTGCAAATCTTGGTTTCAAAATTCTGTATTGTTCCGCAACTTGCTCGATGACGACTTCGGAGTTGCCATAAATGACAATGTTTGTTATATCCATTGAGATTGCCATTTCCAATCCAGTGATTAAAGCTTCATACTCTGCTTTATTGTTGGTGCACGGCTCTGTCAGGTGGTATGAGAACCTCATCATACCCTTATCTTGAGTGATAAAGATCAAACCGATCCTTGCTTTGCCTGGTATAACTGTGTCTGATCCTTTGTCTTTTTTGGCTGATGAAGCACCATCAAAGTACATTTCCCAGTGTTGCACACTGGATAATTCCATTTGTAATACTTGCTCCTCTGGTAACTCATCGTTGAGAGAGGATCCAACTGGCAGTGGGTGTGTAGCGAGAAAGTCTGCTAGTATCTGCCCCTTGATAGCATGGAGGGGAACAAAAGTTATATCAAATTGCAATAAGATCATTGAACATCTTGCTAGACGTCCGGAGAGTGTTGGCCGGGTCATCAAGTATTGCAATGGATTAACTTTCAAGATCAGGGTAATCTTATGAGAAAGCATGTAATGTCTAAG
>JXCR01148560.1:34157-49112 GCA_002079205.1 Phalaenopsis hybrid cultivar | reverse complement strand
AAGAATTTAATTTTAATTTAAAGGATGCTGGTGAGAAAATGTTTTTGCAACTCAATGAACTTAAGGAGATTAAAAATGAAGCAATGATAATGTGAAAATCTATAAAGAGAAAATGAAAATATGGCATGATGAGAAGATTGTTAAGAAGAAATTTTAACCTGGACAAGAAGTTCTACTATATAATACAAGATTGAGATTATTTCTAGGAAAACTAAAATCCAGATTGTTAACATCATTTAAAGTGATTAAAGTCTATCATTATGGAACTGTTTTTATAACCATTTAAAGTGATTAAAGTTTATCATTATGGAATTATTGTTATTAAAGATCCTAACACTGAAATGGTATTTAAAGTTAATGGGCATCATTTGAAACATTATTATGAAGGGCACATACCTCAATTTAAAAAAGTTTTAATGTTATGTTAACTCAACTAAACAAATGGTATGTCGGGCTGACGACATTAAACCAAGCGCTTTGTAGGAGGCAACTCATACTTATATTACTGTGTATTATTATTTAGTTTATTAAGTGTCTTATATATTAGTAGATAATAATGCTACACAATTAAATTTATTATAAATTAAGTCAAATATTGATTTTGGAGGAAAATTTTGAATCGAATTGAATAAAAAAATGAAAATCGCAATTTTGGCCACTCGCACCGACGACGCCCTAGATAACGAACATCAGCCCCAACAGTGTCAATTGGGAGCGCCGATGACGTCGAGTGCGGTTAGATGGTTTTAGATGAGTTTTGGCATGTTTTGGCACGATTTTACTTCATAATAATTGAAGGGACGAGTTTAAAAAGGTCTAGAAACATCCTTGGATGTCAAGTAACTTCCTATTTTTGGATTCTATGGCTTCCAATTCCAGAAATACTTTGAGGTATGGAGTTTTCAACAAAAAAATGTTTATTAGTTTTATCGCACAGCGATTATATGATAAATTTATTACGAAGAGGAAATTGATCAAGAAAAGAGGATTTGTTAATCATGGAGTGATCAATCCTACTGGTACGATTGATAAAATCATTCTGCAAAGGCGTTGGGAAGTTCTGTGTTACACTACGACTACGGTAGTCGTACCTATGGTGAAAGAGTTTTATGCAAACTTACATGGAATTACTCAAGGTGTTGTCTTCGTACGAGGTAAGGCTATACTATTTACTCCTGCAAAGATTAATGAATTGTATATAATAGACAACATTCCAATCTGTCATTATACAAATTTCATTCCTACACGAATTTCATGCAAGATGTGTATAATCTTCTGACGGATGAAAGTTATATGTGGGAGATACGAGATGAAGGATATGTTAGTTTCTCCACTTCATTACTTAATCCAATTTCAAAGCAATGGCATTTCTTTATTGCTGCAAAATTACTCCCTAGTACGAAAATTAGTAGAGTCACCAAAGAATGTGCTATTTTAAATTACTGCATTCAAATGGAAAAACCCATTGATATAGGTTTTATTATATTTAAATCTATTATGGGTATCCTTACTAATTGACCAATTTATGGACTTGAGCATCCATCTATCATCTTTTTGATTTGCAGTCAAGCCCAAGTTCTATATGAAAGTTAGGAAAAGACTTTATTACCTTGGGAGCCCATGAATCCTATAGATGAGAATTATTATGGAAATGGAAATGAAGTATTAGAAGCCATCATAGATCAATCTTCACATGCTTCAACTCCATTAATTCCACAAACAGTTGGAAGTTCACTTGCTTTGGAAAAGAAATTGAAGAAAATTGAAAAGGAACTTCACAGTATTATGAATATAGTAGGAGATCTTAAATACCTTTTTGATCACCTAGATTGGAGAATGAAAGAAAATTTTGTCCGCACTGGAACTTTTGAAGCAGGATTAGTTCGGATGTTTAAAGAAAATGGGTGGATCGAAGAAAATTCGACAGATCAATTCTTGTATCGATCCTTCTACAACTTATAGGTTCATTACCAATCTATAGGAGATATCAAAGGAGTAGAAAGCACTGAGAAAGACGTATAATAATTGAAGACTTTAAATTCTCTATCTATTTTAGAACATTATATATATTTAGTGTAATTTTGTGGATTTAATTTGGTTTGGTTTGTTTGTTTTTTCTTTAGAATTCTGAACTTTTATTGTGTGTATAGTTTTGTGACAGCGTTTAGTGTTGTGGTATGATTTCGACGCTGATTTATAATTAGTTTGTTTAATATGTGTGATTGTGTAATAAAAAAGATTGTGTTCGTAAAAAGTGTACTTTCATATATAAAAGTTAGTTTGTTATTGTTGTTTGCGAAAATTTGTGTTGATGAAATATTTTGTGTTATGAATTATTGTTAGATAAAAATTTGTGTTTAAAATACTAAAAATTTTGGAGTAAGCTGATAGAAAATTGAAAACTAAAAAAAAAATCAAAATATGAAATTTTCGGGCCTTCAGCACCGACGGCGCTGGAATCAGCGCCGACGGCGCCCTCAATCCGACAGCAGATTTTAGCCCCTAAAAATTTGCAATTTTTACTGAGACCACCATTTTTACACTTAAGTCATCTTCAACCTTCGATTTAGGTGGCTAGGGCTTGATTGTGGTCAGTTTTGAGGCGATTTAGAGGCTAAAAGACTTCGGATTTCAACTTCTCTAGGTAAGAGCTACACATTAAACCAATAATTTTTTATTTTTTCCAAGGATTTATCTCACATTGCATGGATCCGAAAATATGAAAGATTTTTTGAGAAATTTTTGAGAAAATTCTTTGGTGATGAACTCTTATATAGTGATTTGAAGGATAAAATGTTTTACATTTTGATTTTCGGAATTTTAGAATTTATTTAGATTTTTCAAGATTTTTTAGATTTCCTATGGCACCTAGATCGAGCAAAAGGAGGGTAGAATATGATGAACAAAAATTTGTTAGCTTTAGAGCCAGTGCTCGATTTCATAGTATTTATGAAAAAAAGAAAGTAATTCAGGACAGAGGTTTTAAAAATCCAGGAGGAGGAGTTGAACGTTTGATTATTGCTCGATAATAGGAAAACTTCTGCTATTTTACTGCCGATGCAATAGCTGGAATTGTAATGGAATTTTATGCCATCCTTCCTGAAGCTTCTGATGATTATGTATTTGTTCATGGAAAAAAGAATATAATTTACTCCAAAGAAAATAAATGAGTTTTATTCTGTAGAAGATGTGTATAGATGCCAGTATCACTCTTTTTATGTTACAGATCAGGGTTTAAGAGAAGTTATTTCTTTTCTGACTAGTGAGGAAGGGGGTTGGAAAATTAAAAATGGAGTTAATGTTAACTTTCCCCGTATTAGTTTAAAGGGGCTTGAAAAACGAACCATCATAGTGAGGTGACCAAAGATAGATCCATCCTGAACTACTGTATTCAGCAAGTTATGGACATAAATGTGGTATATATTATTTATATGAACACTAAATCTATTTCTCTAGAAGAGACTTCTGGTGGATTGGCACACCCTGCTCTTATTTACAAACTTTTTGAGCAGACAGGAGTTGATTTTAGACATGATGAGGAGAGGATTGAGCCTCAGAGACCTATTGGGCTTGCAAACATCAAGCCATATGAATATCATGTTGACTGGAGATCTGACAGTAAGGCTAGAGATATTCCTTCTACTTCTAGGGATATTCCTTCTACCTCTCATGGACCTACTTCTAGTGACCCGAGTAATAGAGAACTTTTGGATCACATGATGATACAAGAGGGAGATATTTTGAGGATGGATTATAGGATGCCTATTATGGAAGCCAGAAATAATTACACTGGTGATTTGATTCAGCAAAAGCTTAAGTATGATGCTGCTTATGATGATGCTTTAGTTAGATACCTCAGGGGAGAACATTCAGTTCAGTTCCTTGTTCACCCTGTGTTTACTCCATATCAGTAGCAGAATTTGGATGTAAATGAAGATAAAGATGATATTGACTAGTGATCTTTTTGTTTGTTTGTTTGTGTTTTTATTGTGTGGTTGTATTGTTTATGTTGTGATGTTATTTAGACTTTGTTTGTTATGTTATGTGAAACTGTAATGTGGAAGGCTGTTTTCATTTTTAGAATTTAGTTTAGTTTTGCTGTTATTTTCAGTACTTTGTTTTGTTTTATGATTAGCTCTTTCTCAACAAATTTTATAAGTATTATGTGCAATTTAATGTTTTTAGTCTTATAGTTTTCATTTTAGCACTTGTAGTATTTTCAAAATTTATGTTCAAAAATTAGAATCTTCAATAGGTATAAATTTTTTTTATGTATTTAATGCTCTTTTACCCTACATTTTTAAAGCTCTTCATGTAAAAATCTTTTAAAAATTTTAGTTTGGGGGGAGAAGAAAAATGATTTTTAGGAAAGAGAAAGAGCTTAATTTTATTTGTCCTCACTTAACTATATTTTCAAAATTTTAAATTTAACATGACCTTTGGTATTATGGGTNACTATATTTATGTTTCTAAATATATAGTAAATTTAAGTAAAAATTTTCAATAATAAAGGTTAATTCTTAGGGCTAAGATATTTAGTAAAAGAGAATAAGACTATGTTTTTCTATTCTTAGTAAAGGAATTTTGTATTTTTGAAGTATTAGAGCTATGTTTTTCTATTTTTAGTAAAGGAATTTTGTATTTTTGAAGTATTAAAAATCTTAAAAGATTCATGTAAAATGAAAAGAATTAAACTTTATGAAATCTTTAAGTTAATATAAATTTGTTAAGTGAGGAAATGTAAAAAGTTTTTAACTTTAAGAAGAGGATAGTAAAGTTCAAAATCATTAAAGGTTATCCAAATATAATAATCCTGGCATATCAAAAAAAAAAGAGAAGAAAAGAAAGAAAAAAAAAAGAAAAAGGGTATTAAAAATGATCCTGAAAAGAAAAGAAAAAGAATATATATATATATATATATATATATATATATATGAGGAGAAGCTTAAGGAGATGCCTAATTAAAAATTGGCTTCACTTGAATCAACTTAAGGAAAAAGACTTGAACACATTTTCTAAACTTTTTATTTGAATGTTAACTTAATTATTAATAAAGTTTTATAAAGTTATTTTTAATATGGATTTGCTAAGTCACTTTAATATAACAAATTGCAATTTTTCTTGAAAGAAATAGAGGATGAGAAACCTTAGACTTAATTATTGATTATCTTTACACCTTTAGTATTAACTGAAGTTGTTTTGAATTTTTTTTAGCTTATACTATTACATTTGGAAAACTAAAATATAGAAGTCTAAAAGTTAAGGTCTTTATCATAAGTCATAATTTTTTAATAGTATAAGGAGTTACTTAACAAGTAACATGTAAGTTTGGGGGATTTTGATACACCAAAAATATATGCATTTTTAGACCCACATTTTATACCTATTTTTTATGATATTGCACTTTAATGGAAGGTATTTCAATGTTTTCTTGAAGGTTGTTGATTTTTAGGGCTTAAAGCAAAAAGAAAGCAAAAAGTATGAAATTTTGAGTCAAAATGAGGTTTTTGAAGAAATGCTCAGCGCCGACAGCGCAGAACAAATTAACATGGATATTTTTTACTCAACGCCGACGGCGCGAAACCAGCGCCAACGACACCAAAGGTGATGCAGACCCCTTTTTTAAAAGGTTTGATGTATTTGGACGATTTTTTGAAGAGTTTTAGGAGACACCTCTTGGAGAACCGACCTTGGGCTCTATTTGGGGCCGAATTTCATCAGAAAAAGCGCTACTCTACGTTTTTCACTCCTGTACTTTCATTTTTTACACAACATCATTCCATTCCACTTCCATATTGGAGTCAATTAGTGATTTTACTTTCATAGTTTAGAGTTTTTGTGGTGAGATTTAGTGTGAAACTTTTTGTAAGTGTTGGGAAAGGAGAAAAGTGAGAGATAGCTTCTTCCTGCATTTCTATGGAAAGGTTATTAAGGATTTGCTTTCAGAAAGAGTTTTCAGCTAAGTATTGTTGTATGAACTTTATTTTATATATATAAATTATGTTTTACTATATCTTTCTCCCTTCTCTGAGATATGGTGAAATGAAGAGGTAATATGAATGTGCAAATATTAAATTGTAAAATTAAGTGTGATGATTTTTCAACTTCGAGCATAATTTACCTTTCAATCTGGTCAATTGAATTGTTAAAATGTGTTGTGAAACATATGATCAGGGAAATGGAGTATGAGTTCTACAATAGAGTAAGGATAACATTTGATTCCATGAAGGAGAACATCGTTTAGGGAATTAAGTGCAAATAAATAGGGAAATATTCTTTGTTGGGTGTAGAATTAGAGAACATTTAGGGTGACAGACTAAAATCTACAATTCTGTCTTAGTGTTTAAAAACTGAAGCGAGAGCTAGCCTTCAAGTGAAGGGAAGTGGGAGCTTTGGAGTGGGAGTCGGTATCCTCCCAGCCTAGCTATGGATTTAGGGACTAAACACTGAGATTAGCCAATGATTTTCTATGCACTGTATCAGGATAGCGAATTAAAATTGCTCCTATTTTGCACAATACATATTATGAACATTTATCTCATCTCATTTTATCATAGCCTCATTATAGTGGGAAGAATGTTTTTTCAAATAAGAATCTCCGTTACATAAACATAGGTAATAGATTAGTATTTACTGAAATTTTGCATATTTGATCTGATAATAGTTTAGAAATTTAATTTTGATTACATCTCAACAATGGAAATTAGTATATTTGATTTGATAATAGTTTAGAAATTTAATTTTGATTACATCTTAACAATTGAAATTAGTGATAGTGATTTCAATCGACTTTCTGTGAATTTTCTAGCAAATTTGTCATTTTCAATTTAAACATTCATCGTAAGATCGATATTTGTGGCTTAAATAGAAAGTCTATTATACTTGATAATGATATGTATATTTGTGTAGAATCCAAATATTAATTGATTATATTTAATTAAATTTTACACAAGCTATCGCAACAAAAAAGTCGGACCATTAACCCAATTCAACTAAACTCACCACGTCATCTTGACCTAACTCGAGTTAACTTAATTCAACTTAACCACTGAGTCGACCAAAAATAACATGGGACAACCGAATTCAACTTACTAACTTCGTCAACTCAACCTAACACAAGTTACCCTAACAAAACTAACTCACCGGGTCAATCCAACCTAACTCGGGTTAGTTCAATTCAACTGAATCACTAGGTCAACCTGACCTAACTCAGGTTAAACTAACTCAATTGAATCACAAGTTCAACTTGACCTAACACAGGTTAACCTACTTCAACTGAATAATCTGGTCAACCTACTTAACTCAGGTTAACCTAATTCAACTCATCTCGTTGGATCAACCCCACCTAATTCGGGTTTACCCAATTCAACTGAATCTCTGGGTCAACGTAGCCTAATTTCGGTTAACTCAATTCAACTGAATCATCTGGTTCAACTTGACCTAACTCGATTTAACCCTATTCGATTGGTCCAGTGGCCAACCCGACACAACTCAGCTTAACCAAATTCAACTGAACCAATGGGTTAAACCGACTTAAGATTGGTTAACACAATTCAACTCAACTCACTAAGTCAACTTGACCTAACTCAGTTTAATGCAAGTCAACTATCCCCCAGGTCATCCCAACTTAACTCGAATCAACCCGACTTGAGACTCAACTTCAAGCTTAGCTTAAGTCTAAAACCAATTCTAATCAAGGATTGACTTAAGCCTAGCCCAACTTAGAATTGAAAAGCAACTCAATCTTAAATTAACTTCGACTTCTTCCAAGTCTTATTTAACATAGACTTGATTTAACCCAGTTGTATAACTTGGATCAGCTCAACTTAACCTTGTTTGGTCCTAAGTTAACCTGACTTGATTTAATTTGGTTTACCTCGAACCAACCTAAACCTCGAACTAGCCTAAATCAAGTAAGACTAGTTTAACTTTAATCAAATTAAGCCAACATGGGTCAATCCTATAAAACATTGGTTGAACGAAACATGTTTAAAAATAACCCGAGGGAAAGACAAGCTAACTTAGGTTAACTCAGATTGCAAGAGACTCATCTCAGATCAGTTCAGCCTAACTTGAACTAATCTAAAATCAAGTTAAACCTAGGTGATTGTATGTTAAGGATTCTTTAACTTTTCACTCGAGAATAAAAGCTCACTTAGCCTTAGTCAGAGATAATTTGTGCCAAGGTACAAACCAACCTGAAAGAAATGATATAAAATTCACCCTAAAAGCCACTAAAACTTAAACTTGAACTCAAAAATGCAATCTCATTTGAGAAGGTATTTTGGAGGAGGCAATATTTGGTAGCTACAAAATACTTTACAGTTACTTTTGACTAATTAAACCACAAACCCCAATCACCCCGGAACAACAAAACCATGGGATTGTGTCCAGGTCAATCCAAACAACAAAAATAAAACAGAAAACAACAAGATAAAAAAAATTAATGGGATAAAAATTCTTAAGCAACCTAAAATTTTCAAACCCTAAAATTCAAAAAAAAAATATTTAAACTTAAATGAAACCCTAATGAACAAAGAACACCAAAACATAACTTGAAACCCTGTTGCACGGTCTGTGATGATCTCTTGGATGACACAGCACATGGTTGTTGACAAGAATCTTGTGGTCAGAGTAGGTTTGACCAACTCTCATACTAAGTAGATCGAGGAACCCAACAACCCTAGGAGGGTGGAAAGTCATGTGTTTCTTGACCGGGCTGTCCTAAATGAAAACAATACCCAACCAATTAAATCAAAACATACTTCATGCTAACGTTGTTTTAGAAGTCTGTTGAAGACAAAAGCTAAACATCAACTTAGTTGTACTTTACATGCTATTAGGATGCACTTACTCTATTTTGTTGGAATGGACATTCAAAATCCGGAGCAAAAAGGTTGAACCTCAACTAATCTATTGACAACAAAACAAAACCATATGATTCTTCAAAAGCCTCAGAACATCCATTACCCTTAAGATAGGACTTTTGGACTCCTTCCTTGAAAATAACGACAATTGAACTTTCTGAGGATGAGTCACAACCTTAATTGGGAGTTTCCTTAAGCAATCCCTAGATGATTAAGTTGTAATTAATTATAGGTGCATGCCCTTATAAGAAGAAGTGAAACCTATAACTTGTACAATAACCTAAATCTCTGGTTGTGGGTATACTTTCATTAGGATTTGTTCACGTTTGTGCCTCTAAGGTGTCTTAAACCAATACACTTCAGAGCTATCTACACAAAGTCTACATCACGAAAGCTTCCCCATGTGTTCCTTTTGTTTATTCCTATCACTATAAGTCTTAGCCCTTTGATCTCTTCCCTCTTCAAATCATCCATACGATCAGAGACAGAGTTATTCGAAGAGAAAGGGTTATACAACGGATTATAAAATGATATCTCCATGACAACGACACAACAATAGTTGAACGACAACGGCATCGCACGCTCGGCAGCAATTCATCACCGATGCTAATCCAGTCGTTGCCTTCTCACAAATTCCTCTAAACAAGGAGTTGAGTCACCAAATTGATGGTTTTGGGCAAAATCGGATGAGGGCTGGGCAGAGGAAATGAGAAATGTGACATGCAAGAGGGTCCGGTCACCAAAGTGATGGTTTTGGGTGAGATGGGAAGAGGACGGTGGTGGGCAAATGGGAAATGCAAGAGGGTTTGGTCACCAAAGGCGATGGTTTTGGGCGAGATGGGAAGAAGGGCGCAAGCGGGTGATTTTTGGCCGAAGAGAAAAAATAAAGCAGCAAGATGTTGGTGCGCTTATTTTTATGCTTTTGGTAGCACTTTTAAATTGCGCCCATAAATGAATGCAACTGTAGTCTTTTTTTTATTATTAGTGATTTGTGATCCAAAACGTTTCATATAACCATATAAAACAAATTTGGTTTGTAACATTAGTGTGCTTGAATTTTATGCTATTCAAATGAAGCTAACCACCAATATAAAAAGCTTCTTTACGTTCATAGACTTGCAAGTCATCATGTCTGGCCCTTTCTGTTGTACGCATTTGTACTTGAATAAGGAGCCGTCTAGTATTCTATTTGTAAGCGTTTATGATCACATATTCTCACAACATAAATATAAATGCATCAAAGCTTTATATTTAAGATCATACTCAAGATCCATGCACATATATTGATTTTCTATGCATTTTAGAAGATAAGTTAATAAACCTATTGAGTTTAATGTTCATCATAACAAACAAACATCAGGTATACAGTTTTTTAAGTTGTTATGCTTTTTGTAGAAAAGCCTCAAATAAATCAATCTTTAAAAAAGTTGGATTTTGTCTACATCGTTATAAGAAAAAATCAACTTTAAATATGAAGATATTTAATGTTGATGTTCTTAATCTAGAAAAATTTCAAATGTGAAGGATGAATCCACATTTTATGTCTTTTAAGAACTTCTTAACTTCACATTTAATCATGTATATAACATAAAGTTATAAAAGTTAAATGAATTTCATTTTTATTTGAAAACTTTTACGTACACATCCAAAGCAATAACTTTGTAGCTTCAGGAATAGAAAACGATGTGGTTTACTTTTTGATGTAAAACCGTGCTTGGAGATTGTAGAGAATCAAACTTTACCATAATGTCATATTTGAATGTGAATGTGAAATAAAGATGCAAGGATAGATAAATCCTCTCTCTTATGATATGTACATTACATGAAAGTTTTTAAGAAAATTATTATATCATGAAATAAATACATTCTTAAGAAGCTAGAAATTTGAGGATGAGTTGATATAACTTTGAATTATAGTCTATTTCATGATCAACTTTGTTATACTAGATGCAAGTATATTATATCATGTGTTAATAGCCTCGAACCGACCATGTATTTTTCTGAATACAATCATTTCTTTTAGTACATTACACTCAATTATAAATACTTAAATAGGTAATTTATTTTCATTTTAAATAAAACAAATTTGATTATTGGAAAATGAAACTAATTTACAAGGCTTCTTCTGACCTAGGAGAGATCTTATTTGTTGACAATCATTTATTTAATAAAGTGCCATATTATTAATGATATTATTAGTAACTCTACTAATTTCATTTTGATGGTAATTTCATCGTCATTTTTGTAGCCAACCTACAACATTATTTTTTTCTTTTTTTTGGTGGTTTAGTGCTTTTTGTATATTATTAAAATCGATTTCTGATGTGTTTTAACTTCTTAGTCATTAAAGAGAACATTAGACAGTTATGAAATTGTATTTTACAACATTGTTGTAGGGAACACTAAGAACAAAGGCATTAATATTGTCTCTTTTAAGACCAACCTCCATTTTTGCTTCCTTGATCTCTCTTTCATTCTCTTGATTGATGGAATACACCCTTGCTTCCACCTCCTCTTGCATAAAAAAGGCTTGATTTAGCTTAATTAATCCATTGATTTGCATGTAAATCTCTTGATAAACCTACTTGATCTTTCAATTGATTATTTCATTCATTAGATGTTAAGCTTTCTAACATTGAACTTTAGATTAGAAGTCCTCTTTAAGAACTTTAACTTTTATGCCATATTTATTTTATATTTTTAGGTTTATAGAGCACCTACACTCTGTGTTTGGTTTTCGTAGTAGACAATTAAAAAAAATACCATTTTGGGCTTTCTTAGGATATTTAATAGTTTTTAAGCATTCAAAAAATATTGATGAATTCTCTAAGAGTTTATTTGACAGTAATTGATTTTCATTAAATCTTGTAGATGCATCATAAAATGCTAATTTATATTATTTTCTTTCTTTATTAATTAAATATAATTAATTTTGTGTTTTTAATGAATATGTATTAGTTAGGTTAATAAATTTTCATTTATGGAACGTATGAATAACCATAGAATTTTCATGGATATTTCGTGGCCTACTTCTAGTCAAAATTGTCAAAGTCAAGAGTTACATACGTTTTTAGTTTTTTGTGTATGTGGCTTATGACTACTCATTTAGCATTTAGAGATAATATTTTGGTATTCATGTGCTCAACACAAAATATAGGTAAGCATAACACTAGATAAATTCTTGTTTATTTGTATTAGTTTAGTTTTGAACCCAACTATTAGTTCAAAACTTCAAGTTTTGAGTACGAGCCGCCTTTCCTTTCTAAATATAGTTTTTAATGTCTCTCTACACCATTGAACACATATTAGAATCAGTGATATAAGGAAATATACTTCAATGCTATATGTTCTCAATTTATACATGCCCATGAAGTGCACGTTATTGTTAGAGCTCAAAAAAAAATTTACTTATTATTAGTCTCCTAACAACCCTTTCTGAAAGGTTGTTTAAATAACTTTCAGTATCTATATTATAAGAAAAAATATTGCACATGTATGTTTTAATCAATTTGCAAGCATGATGAAAGAAACAAATTAAAATAATGTTCTAATTCTAAAGAGTGTATACTAGAAATAAATTTGTGTCCAAGTTTGGTTTAAGCCGATAAAAGGTAGATTGCTACAATAAAAAATTGTATGTTCATGTTAAGTTGAGGTAATTGAGATGTGGTGAAAAGTCTTTTAGCAACAATATTCAAGCAACAAAGTGGACGACAACACAGCTACAAATGCATTTATTTTTGAGTTTATTTATTTGCAAACTCATGTTCTATACCTCCAAAGACTTTATGCATTAATCCTATATGATGGCACCATGATCAAATTTTTGAACCAAAATTCTATGTCATCTAAAAATTGGCAAGCAATTAATTCAAATAGATTGTATGTATCCCAAATTTGTTGGTGACCACAGATTGTTATGAATAATTCATATCTTGATGAATATACACCTTTTAGTCATGCTGCCTCACCATAATTTTGTTAGATAGTAATAATTAGACCAATGAGCCTAACCCTAATTATGCTTGTGACTAAATCCTACTAGTTTCATCACTTATCATTCCCTCCTGATAATGTGCAAAAGAAAAACAAATGATTTGTACATCTATCCATTGATCATAGATGAGGTAAATGAAAAGGAATGGTTTATCATTTATGTTATATGGATTTTATAAGAAAGCACTAATGTGGACAATGATTTTTCATCATATGGTTTATTACAAGGCTTATGAAAAATAAGTAGAGTAAAATATACATATTGCATGCAATCGTCATAAGCCTTCATATTAAAGAATTGTGAAAGAATTTTAAAATTTGATCAGAAAAATGTTAGTGATATGGTGCTACATACGAACATGAAAATGTTAATGTCGGCACTATTTTTGGTTTGGGAAGTTGCTCGTAAGAAGCTGTCGGTCACCGGAAACGAAATCTCGTCGCCCGCTTTGGAAAAACATTTTTAATGTTTTTATGAAATCAAACTGACCCCATATTTTTCATAGTTTAAATGAAAGAGCATTATACCTCAAACTCTGTATTTATCCCAAAAGATAAACACAAGATTTGAGGGTGAGACTCGATCAAACAAACTAAGAAATATATGACATCTGTTTTATCTGCAAAACCATTTTATTTGCCGATAAGTTCCCCTATTTAATACAAATAATTAAATAAGGTTAATATTAAGTTGGGTTCGAAAATACTTTATATAAGGGCAAGCTTCTATAGTTAATTATATCCTAGATAACTGAAGTCACCTAAGAAAACTCTATATAAAAGTCAAGGAATATTATTTTCAATGAGGTCAAAAGCATTAAGACTTTTCAACAAAATTAGACAAAGAGGTGTGGAAGGGGAATGATTCACATTTGGAAAATTTATTGAATAATCCAAAGGAAGAGAGGCTGGGGGATGTTATAGATCCGGAGGAGAACCTCAGTGACATCGTAAGCTATCCTGTGGCTTTGCTTCAGTTTTGGAGATTAAAATTATTGAATGTTTCATCCTGTCAATTTTGTTAATTGGGATTTATATTTGTGTCAAATGATCACACAAATAGCCTGAAAGATGTGAGGATTTAGGTCGTAACATACAACAACCTCGGAATCCTAAAGCACGTTAGGACTTAAATTATATAGCAAATTTATACCAAGGTCTAGAGATAAAGTTGAAGATTTATGTTGCATAAGCAAAAAACCTCGAAGTCATATGGATTTATTATTTAATTCTAAAGAATGGTTTAGTTGGTGAAGACATGTTTTGTTGTTGAAGATGACTGTGCTGCCCAAAATGCTAGCTCTAAGTTCCTTGTTGTAGTAAGTTTAAATTTTCTAATGTGTCAGGTTATGATGTCAAATCGAATGTCCTTATGGTTATAGTTCTTTAAGTATTATGGGGCATATAAAAGTTAATTAGAGCAACGCTATTTAGGATCATTCGGTTCTCTCATTCCGACACATTTTCTATCAAATTCACTTAGTCCAAATGAATTTACTAAACTCAACTTAATGAGTTCCATATTTTCATTTAGACCGTGGAAAATCTCGTTAACAACCGTTGGTTACCTCCTCCGAGGGATTTCCAATTATCCGATAAAGACGTCTTAATTTAATAGCAATTGTTCTTCTGTAATATTTATGATTAAATTTTGAGTTATCTTATATTTTGAATGTTTTGACGGTGAAGTTTATCTTGATCAATTTTAATTTTGTTTTGGTTTCAGTTTTGTGACTATCCTAGCAGTTTTAGTTTCCATGCAATGTGACATCGTTGTTTAGCATGCTAGTTCATAAGCATAAAAGTACAGTGTAGAAAGTGCGAGAAAAGAAAGCACTATAAACTGTAAAAGTATACATAGCGAGTCTTCTCGTTCCTCCACCTGAAAAGTCAGTACTTGCAAAGCACATATATGTATATATAATTTTGCACGAATTAAAACATGCTTATAAAGGAAAGTAGAAAATACAAGTTTGAGTTGTGTCTACCCAATCGTATGTTATATCTTGGTGGTTCCAAATTCTAAGGATGACTCTATTAAGTAAATCATAAGGGTGCACGGGATCGAGGGCCGAGAACGAGGGAGTTTGAT
>JXCR01148560.1:11233-31623 GCA_002079205.1 Phalaenopsis hybrid cultivar | reverse complement strand
CAATGGTGATCATCGGTGTCATAACTGATGTCAAGATCACTCCCTCCACTATTGTTGGTTGCAGGCTTGGCGACCATGCTGCTGAGGTTGACTCTGATGCGCGGACTCGAAGGTGGTTCGAACTCACGGGAGCACATCTTTGTGATTCTTTTCATGACTTCTGTAATCTAACGAGGAGTCGGGGAATTAGAGATTTGGAGAAGAAGAAAAAATCGTCATTTCAAATATCAAGATGAGTGTCCCTCCCTTCCTGCACAGAGGATGGCAGGAAGGGAGTCCGACAATTCTCAAAGGAGGACCGGTGGCTAGGGTACGAAACCTCGTTTTGATACTATGTTGAAATTAAGAATAATGCGGAATACTTAATTATTTCATTAATATGAACGATGGTATAAATAACTCTTACAAGAACTCTATAATAGTAAAAATAATAAAAAGGAAATGATATGAAAGGAAAGATATATCATATAATATCTCCAATAATTAATTCATATTAATTATTAGGAGATATATGAAATAACATAAAATAGGAAACCACATAATTCTTAATCTAAGAAAATAAATATAAAATAGGAAAGGAAATATCTCCTTATATTAAGGAAATAATTTATTCCTCATAACTTCATATAGGAATAAATTATTTCCTATTATAATTCCTAACAACGTCTATTCACTCACATCTTCAGATTCAGGCACATGACAACATATAGTAGCACATTGAAGCAAATTTAGCTCAATCCCCATCAAAGGATTTTTTTCTTATGTTGCTTCCCTGCATCATCATAAGAAGTATAGGAACATGCATCAAGATTTATACTAAAGTTCATATTCCAAATTGCAAAATATGGTAATACAAACATTCGTTAAGCATAATACCTTAAACAAAAGTTGCTCCACAATAATATACTACACTTATTCATGTTTATGATAGTCCAATTGTGGATTGATGCATGATATAGATGTGCAAAACTCTTTTATTTGAACTCAATCTAACTTCTGCACAAACATCTGTTAATATTCTTTTTTTCTTTTACTAGAAACTTACTCTACTTTTAACTATAGCTTTTTATTTCAAGCTACACAGTTCAATTGCATCCATTAGCAATTATTTTTAGGTTTCCAAAGTAGTAATCTTATTTTTATTGTACTTATCTTGTAGCTACTTCTTTTTTTTTTTTGCTTTATTTTTTTGGGTCTCAACTTTCACCTCTCTACTAAAATGTGGCCTCTCTTTGTGCATGTTTTTAAAGGGTAATTCCATAAAAGAAAAATTTTAATAAAACTTGAAAGGATTAAAACCTAAAAATTCTCTGGCATAACAACTATTAAAACTATTTAGCTTTTTTTAAAATAATTTGGTTATTTGTTTAAAAATTACCCTTTTATTAAAGATAAACTTAAAATTATTAAATTCCTTGAAGTACAAGGTTTAATATTGACTTAAATCAATCATGAAGATTAAAAATTTCAAAGTCTCAAAAGTTCTATTCAATAGCATTTAAGTTAGATCTCGCTTAAATCATACATGAAAAAGGATTAAAATAACTGCTTATTAATTGAGAAAGATCAATGACATTTTTATCGGCGAGAGTTGAAGCAGATTTATTTAGAATGAATATATATATATATATATATATATATATATATATATATATATATATGTCAAGAGTTCAAATCCCCATTTAGACAGTTTGCCAAAAGTGAGGGCGGTCCTCGAACAGTTAGACACATGAGGGTGGTTGGAGGCTCGTATAATAGCCTCCGACTATTCTTTTAAAATTTTAATGTGTATAGTGTGGTGCAAATGACTCTCACTAATGTACGACTAGAATATATAAAGCACGTCTTAATGGCCTTAAAACCACATGTAACCTTTCAGTTAAGGCATTCCTTCTATATCTATAAAGTATACCTCATTGGCATTAATATTTCATATTATATTTCTATTAGAACTCTTGCTTTGCTAAAAGTTTTTATGATCTTTTGGTTGGTTCTCCAAAATTAATGATCATATTTTTTTAAAAATCTTCTCACAAATGATTTATTTTCTGTCCTCAGCGGCACTATCCTCTTGAGTAACCATCGTACCACAATGATTGTCGGCATGTGAGCATGTTAGAATGTTAGCCCAATGGAAGAAACTGTATCGTGCTGAAACACCCTTCTGACTACCGTAGAAATGTCTCCCACTGCTATGAGGCTGGCATGACGTTAGTAAGGGAGCCGGTAGTCTGCAGAACACAACACAACTCAGGAGGTTCCTAGAATCCTAGAGCTCATGCTGCTAATGAGATAAAACAACAAAAAAAGAATATTTGTCAGATCATAAATTTAAATTAAGCTTTATAAATGAGAACCGAAATAAAACAAAAACAAAGTAAAGAATATAAAACAAAATACTAACACGCATTAATTATAGAGTCGAACATTTCAATGAAAGATACAAAATTCTAAAGAAAAACATAAAATATAAATCCATACTATAACGAATTATATCTCAAATAAACATATAATAAATAAAGAAGCATTGCTCAATCAACATCCATAAATAGCATCTGCGATAGACTCCCTCAGAGCAGCCATCTCAGTTGCACCTTCACCATCCTGAGTTTCCAATTCAAGCGACTCAATCTCATCCTCAGGTAATGAATGACCAGCGGGAGATTCTGAAGGTTCTGGAGAGATAATAAACTGATCGTCATCAGCCAAAGTGAAGTTCGTATCTGAATGAGAGAGATGTCGTCGGATGAAGTTGTGAAGTGTCGTAGTGGCCACCACAATATGCACCTGTTTGGGAAATGGATACGACGGCATGTCACGTAGGATGACCCATTTCTTCTTCCACACCCCAAATGTTCTTTCTATTACCCTGCGTAAAGAAGATTTTTGTTTGTTAAACATTTCTTTTCTGCCACGGATCGTGCCACTTGCTGGCTCAAAATTAGGAATATGGTATCTGGTGTCCGGATATGGCTTCAGGAAGCTTCTCTTCATCGAATATCCGACATCAACCAAATAATACTTCCTTATTATGAAAGGCAATATTAATGAAAAATATTTAATGTAATTTACAGCTTCAAGTAAGATGAACAAACCTGGAGGCGAGTGAGGGAAACACTGTGTTCTATTTCTAGTAGCATAGGAAAAAGACAAATGTCATGTACACTTCCTTCGCATCCCGCCAGTACAAATGTAAAGCACCTGTTGAAGTCACACACTGCCATGAAATTTTGGGTAGTTGTACCACTCCGACCTATGTACACGATCTTTACGTGGCTTGGTATTCGGACATCTACGTGCGTACCCTCAATTGCTCCAATGTAGTTCTGCTATTCATAGTTAACAACTCAACTCATTATGAAGTTAAAGTAACGAACTAATAAAATTTACTTTGAAATACAACATCTAACGGGAATCATTTGTAATTTGATCATGAATAGTTGCAATCGATGGATTCGTTGGCTTAATGTTTTGCGTTGCTAAGCTCACAAATGCTTGTATACCTTGGGAGAAGTATTGATTAATTATTTCTGAGGAATATTGAAATCTCTCCATAACTCCTCTCATTGATTCGTTCTGTGAGAGAATGTACAATGTTATAGATAATACCTCTCTCGTGGTCGTTTTAGAAAAACCTTAGAGGTTGTGGTAACAACATAACTCGTGAAGAATATTGATAAATATGGGCGCATTCACNATATATATATATATATATATAATTGTTTATATTTTAATGTAAGGTGATGGACAGCTGGATTGACACTTGTGGAAAGATGGTGTTCTTGTAGGGCGAGCCCATGTGCGGGGTGATGCGATTTTGGTCGTTATGTTTAACGGTGGACGTTAGGGTTTCTTTAATGGTTGGATTGGGGGGGAATGGATTGTACCCGGCATAAGGGGGCTGTCCTTTGGATTCTAATGGAGTCGAATAGGATGCATGACTGGAAAAAGGAAGGCTTTAATTGTTGCCACGTGGCTAGTGTTCTATATAAATGGGGAAAGCATAAAATTTTTACATTCTAGTCATATAATTTTTATGTATTTATTATACATGCACACTAAAAATCTTGGAGGGTTATGTATGTAAATATGAATGGCTAAATGGTCCATGTATGAATAAATAGAAATCAGGTGGTCTTCATGTAAATGCCACAAAAAAATTTAGGATTGGATGGAAGAAAAAACTTTGATCTTCATGAATTAAGTTTATCTCGAAATTAGTATACTATAAATGATCAATTGAATTCCAGAAATTTGTAAAGTTTGATTAAAATTTTAGGCAGTATGTTTCGATGGAAGTTAATATGAGTCTTGAATTGATTATTTTAAATTATTTTCAATTGATATTGATCATATATTCATGTATTTATTTGATTAGTTAATGTTTAGGATGCATGGCAAGGGTATTATTGTGGATGATGGTTAATTGAAATTTAATGGGCACACTTGATGGTGGTCTTAAAACTAAATCAATGGGTTAAATTTGACTTCAAGTTAAAAGTTTAATCTCACCTCCCAAAAGAGCTCTTCGAGGTAGTGGGCAGCTCAAGACTTAAAAACTATTTTTCGACTCTACACCTGGCCGAAGTGAGATTTTTTGTCCGTGACATTCTCCTAAATCCAATCACGTGACACAATCGTCACGAATCGGTTGTACCTAGGGTCACACTGGATCATGTAGAATTCACACACATGACAGACAGTAATCTGCTCTAACACCACTTGTCACCTCTCAAAAAAGCTCTTCGGAGTGGTGGATAGCCCACGACTTAAATACAATTTTTCGGCCCTACGCCTAACCGATGTGAGATTTTTTTACTGCTACATTAAGCTTCTTTGTGAGCGTTTTTTGTTTTTTATTTTTTATTTCTTTTATTTTGAAAATACATTTATTTATTTTATTTTTTGCATGTGCTTATTTTTAAATAAAGTACTTTATTTTCAAAAATACTTAAATATTTAAAAGATGTTTTGAGTGCTTTTGAAAATAGCTAACATATTTTATGTTTTACATTAAAGAAAAATACAAAAAAAAACACAACAAAAATAAAAAATGGAAAATAATAAAAGTGATCCTAAACTACCCCCAAATTTTTGACATGAATTTAATTCTCTTAATATATCTTCAGAATAATTAGTGTGTCGAGTTCCGAGCATGACTATTTATATTGAAGCAACAAAAGTGTCATAAGACAGGTGGAGTTGAAAGAAGGGGTGGAGGATCAAGGGTAAGGATATAGTTATATTAAAGACTCAGAAAGCAGCTGCTTCATCATTAGTGAAATTTAGATTTAAGGATTACTTTCATCTAAATCTAACTCAAAAAATTTAAGATTCAAATTTTATAATCTAACCCAATCAGGAACTTATTTGGTTTGACTTGAATTTTATGTTTTTTGAGCCAAAATTGTGTTGGTTTATTGTGTTAGACTTTGGGCACCCTTATCAATCCTTCTTGAATCGTGCTTCTGCGTTGGAATTAGGGTCTGTTTGGGGCAGCTATTATTTATTTATAATCTTCTGATAAGCAATTTATTCTGATAATCTGCAGATTATTAGAATAAGCTGACTTGTTATTTGAGACAGCTTATTCAGAATAGCTTAATGGGAGCTGTAGTTGGATAAATGATCATTCTGCCCCTGGATTTATTAAACTGTTTGCAACATAGCTGTATGAGGAAAATAATAGAAAGAACAGAAGTCTCCAACTATCACAGTGCAGTTACAAAAATGAAAATGCATTGCTCACCATTTTGTGAGTATCAAAAGAAATACAATTACAATTAAAAGTAAACAAATTAAGACGTTCAATTTCAAACTCTAATGTTGTCTGTCTTCAGCGGCACTGTCCTCTTGAGTAACCATCGTACCACGATGACTGTCGGAATGTTAGCCCAATGGAAGAAACTGCATCGTGTTGAAACACCCTTCTGACTACCGTAGAACTGTCTCCCACTGCTATAAGGCTGGTATGACGTTAGTAAGGGAGCCGGTAGTCTGCAAAACACAATACAACTTAGGAGGTTCCTAGAATCCTAGAGCTCATGCTGCTAATGAGATAAAACAACAAAAAAAGAATATTTGTCAGATCATAAATTTAAATTAAGCTTTATATATGAGAACCGAAATAAAACAAAATATAAATAAAACAAAAACAAAGCAAAGAATATAAAACAAAATATTAACACGTCATAATTATAGAGTCGAACATTTCAATGAAAGATACAAAATTCTGAAGAAAAACATAAAATATAAATTCAAACTACAACGAATTACATCTCAAATAAACATATAATAAATAAAGAAGCATTGCTCAATCAACATCCAGAAATAGCATCTGCGATAGACTCCCTCAGAGCAGCCATCTCAGTTGCACCTTCACCATCCTGAGTTTCCAATTCAAGCGACTCGATCTCATCCTCAGGTAATGAATGACCAGCGGCAGTTTCTGAAGGTTCTAGAGAGATAATAAACTGATCGTCATCAACCAAAGTGAAGTTCGTATCTGAATGAGAGAGATGTCGTCGGATGAAGTTGTGAAGTGTCGTAGTGGCCACCACAATATGCATCTGTTTGGGAAATGGATACGACGCATGTCACGTAGGATGACTCATTTCTTCTTCCACACCCCAAATATTCTTTCTATTACCCTGCGTAAAGAAGAGTTTTGTTTGTTAAGCATTTCTTTTCTCCCACGGATCGTGCCACTTGCTGGCTCAAAATTAGGAATATGGTATCTGGTGTCCGGATATGACTTCAGGAAGCCTCTCTTCATCGAATATCCGACATCAACCAAATGATACTTCCTTATTATGAAAGGCAATTTTTAATGAAAAATATTTAATGTAATTTACAGCTTCAAGTGAGATGAACAAACTTGGAGGCGAGTGAGGGAAACACTGTGTTTTATTTCTAGTAGCATAGGAAAAAGACGAATGTCATGTACACTTCCTTCTCATCCCGCCAGTATAAATGTAAAGCACATGTTGAAGTCACACACTGCCATGAAATTTTGGGTAGTTGTACCACTCCGACCTATGTACACGATCTTTTCGTGGCTTGGTATTTGGGCATCTACGTGCGTACCGTCAATTGCTCCAATGTAGTTCTGCTATTCATAGTTAACAACTCAACTCATTATGAAGTTAAAGTAACGAACTAATAAAATTTACTTTGAAATACAACATCTAACGGGAATCATTTGTAATTTGATCATGAATAGTTGCAATCGATGGATCCGCTGCCTTAATGTTTTGTGTTGCTAAGCTCACAAATGCTTGTATACCTTGGGAGAAGTATTGATTAATTGTTTCTGAGGAATATTGAAATCTCTCCATAACTCCTCTCATTGATTCGTTATGTGAGAGAATGTACAATGTTATAGATAATATCTCTCTCGTGATCGTTTTAGAAGAACCTTAGAGGTTGTGGTTACAACATAACTCGTGAAGAATATTCATAAATATGGGCACATTCATNTATTGAAAAATATGAAATCAAACTGACCACATATTTTTCATAGTTTAAATGAAAGAGCACTATACCTCAAACTCTGTATTTATCCCAAAATATAAACACAAGATTTGAGGGTGAGACTCGATCAAACAAACTAAGAAATATATGACATTTGTTTCGTCTGCAAAACCATTTTATTTGCTGACAAGTTCCCCTATTTAATACGAAGAATTAAATAAGGTTTATATTAAGTTGAGTTCGAAAATGCTTTATATAAGGGCAAGCCTCTATAGTTAATTATATCCTAGATAATTGAAGTCACCTAAGAAAACTTTATATAAAAATCAAGGAATATTATTTTCAATGAGGTCAAAAGGATTAAGACTTTTCAACAAAATTAGACAAAGAAGTGTGGAAGGGGAATGGTTCACATTTGGAAAATTTATTGAATAATCCAAAGAAAGAGAGATTAGGGGATGTTATAGACCTGGAGGAGAACCTCAGTGACTTCCCAAGCTATCCTGTGGCTTTGCTTCAGTTTTGGAGATTAGAATTATTGAATGTTTCATCCTGTCAATTTTGTTAATTAGGATTTATATTTGTGTCAAATGATCACACAAATAGCCTGAAAGATGTGAGGATTTAGGTCGTAACAGACAACAACCTCGGAATCCTAAAGCAGGTTATGACTTAAATTATATAGCAAATTTATACCAAGGTCTAAAGATAAAATTAAGGATTTATGCTGCATAAGCAAACAACCTCGAAGTCATATGGATTTATTATTTAATTCTAAAGAATGGTTTAGCTGATGAAGACATGTTTTGTTGTTGGATGACTGTGTTGCCCAAAATGCTAGCTCTAAGTTCCTTGTTGTAGCAAGTTTTAAGTTTTCTAATGTGTCAGGTTATGATGTCAAATCGAATGTCCTTATGGTTATAGTTCTTTAAGTATTATGGGGCATATTAAAGTTAATTAGAGCAACACTGTTTAGGATCTTTCGGTTCTCTCATTCTGACACCACTATTTTCTACCAAATTCACTTAGTCCAAATGAATTTACTAAACTCAACTTAATGAGTTCCATATTTTCATTTAGACCGTGGAAAATCTCGTTAACAACCGTTGGTTACCTCCTCCGAGGGATTCTCGATTATCCGATAGAGACGTCTTAATTTAGTAGCAAATGTTCTTCTGTAATGTTTATGATTAAATTTTGAGTTCTCTTATATTTTGAATGTTGTGACGGTGAAGTTTATCTTGATCAATTTTAATTTGGTTTTGGTTTCAGTTTTGTGGCTATCCTAGCAGTTTTAGTTTTCATGCAATGTGACATCGTTGTTTAGCATGCTAGTTCATAAGCATAAAAGTACAGTCTAGAAAGTGCGAGAAAAGAAAGCACTGTAAATTGTAAAACTATACATAGCGAGTCTTCTCGTTCCTCCACCTGAAAAGTCAGTACTTGCAAAGCACATATATGTATATATAATTTTGCACGAATTAAAACATGTTTATAAAGGAAAGTAGAAAATACAAGTTTGAGTTGTGTCTACCCAATCGTATGTTATATCTTGGTGGTTCCAAATTCTAAGGATGACTCTATTAAGTAAATCATAAGGGTGCACGGGATCGAGGGTCGAGAACGAGGGATTTTGATCGCTAAGCTAGGGTAACGATGGAAGACGGGCTCGAGGGCCTGAGGAGTAAAAAGCTCTGAGGAAACGCATAACGCGGGGTAAAGGGAGCGGCGAATCGCCCTTCGTATTATAACGTAAAACCTTACGCGCGTCCCCCCGACCACCGGCCCCAAAGCATGAAACAAACGCTTCGTTGGCGTTCCGAAAACGCCGAACGCAGGGATAAGCTGCGCCAAACGAACCCTTAATTTTCAGACTTTTGACAATTCATGCAATGTGACTTAAAATTGTATGTACATGCACCATAATATGATTTCATTACAATATTTAGGCAGTAACTTACGATGAACAAAATGTTAAGGCGCACTTACAAAATGAAATCAGCATTTGTTGTGTGACCCGGCAAAAGCTTAAAATGAAGCAACTTGCTCAGTCTAGCAAGAGAAATTATTAAAAAAATCCGGGTAACGCCGAGGATCCAAGCATGTGCAATGCACGACGACATGGTCGNACTTTTGACAATTCATGCAATGTGACTGAAAACTGTATGTACATGCACCATAATATGATTTCATTACAATATTTAGGCAGTAACTTGGGATGAACAAAATGTTAAGGCGCAATTACAAAATGAAATCAGCATTTGTTGTGTGACCCTGCAAAAGTTTAAAATGAAGCAACTTGCTCAATCTAGCAAGAGAAATTATTAAAAAAATCCGGGTAACGCCGAGGATCCGAGCATGTGCAATGCACTGCGACATGGTCCAATCCTCGCCATTGTCAGTAAATGGTTCACCAGACGGTTCGTGTAACAAAGCAAAATATCTTTACACAAGACAACTTTATTATTTTTTTTTTTTATTTGAATGTGTGAATTTACTTAATCAAGTAGATTTGAGATATACTAACTTGTAGTTGTAATTCAGTCATGAAAGTTTAATGCATTAAAAATGCTTGAGCCATTTCTATATGTTTTATACATTTTTGGCAAAATTTTATAAATAGTATTTACTTGCTATTTTTTTCCCTTAGAATCGAAAAAGTTTTAATTTTTACAATGGACAAAATTGCCATGTGGCATGTCAATTTTGCCACGTTGGAAGGAATCGCCACGTGGCACCGTAATTATTTTTATTAAGAAAATTGTATTCCCTGTTGTTTGCATAACTTTTAACAAAGACAAAAAAAATAAATACAATAAACATAAATAAGACAATAAAGAATCAATCGCTTGACGATGAATATCATAACATCCATGATGACTTATCTTTCTTGGATTAAAGAAAGGTGATTTGAACCACCAAAGATCTCATTACTTGATAGAATTAATGACCTATTCAATTTGAGGCCCAGTTCATAACCTCTATGAGGATGTAAAAACCAAAATCTAATTTGAGCAATATTCTACTTTCGAGCAACACAAAATCAGAACATGCCCATAAAAACTCTAAACTTTTGCAAATAAACAAAATATAAGCATTCATAAAGCCGGCCCCAAATATTATGAATAATGCCAATGATGATGAGTCAACTTCCTTTGAAATTTTAGAATAATATGAAATACTTAATTATTTCATTGATATGAACGAGGGTATAAATAACCATTACAAGAACTTTATAATAGAAAAAATAATAAAAAGAAAATGATATGNGTCAGTAAATGGTTCACCAGACGGTTCGTGTAACAAAGCAAAATATCTTTACACAAGACAACTTTATTATTTATTTATTTATTTTTATTTGAATGTGTGAATTTATTTAATCAAGTAGATTTGAGATATACTAACTTGTAGTTGTAATTCAGTCATGAAAGTTTAATGCATTAAAAATGCTTGAGCCATTTCTATATGTTTTATACATTTTTGGCAAAATTTTATAAATAGTATTTTCTTGCTATTTTTTTCCCTTAGAATCGAAAAAAATTTAATTTTTACCAATGGACAAAATTGCCATGTGGCATGTCAATTTTGCCACGTTGGAAGGAATCGCCACATGGCATGGTGATTTTCACCACATGCCCCGGAATTATTTTTATTTAAAAAATTGTATTCCCTGTTGTTTACACACTTTTAACAAAGACAAAAAAATAAATACGATAAACATAAATAAGACAATGAAGAATCAATCGCTTGACGATGAATATCATAACATCCAAGATAACTTATCTTTCTTGGATTAAAGAAAAGTGAATTGAACCACCAAAGTGTTGGATTAATTTTGGGACTACAATGTAATTAATAAATGAGTTGGGTCATCATTAAATAAGTCAAAATTATTGTGGTCTAATTTAGAATTAAGTTTATGACTTTGGGCACATTTGTCATGATATTATAGTGTGGATAATAAGTGCAAATTCTAATTTGATGAGGGGCAGAATTAGAATTAAGCAAAACTTTTTTGTAACCGCCTGGTTGTTACTTTAAAGGGTGATGGTCCCCAATTTGCAGAGAGACACATCCCTTTTCTTGCACCCCATCAGCAAGAAACTAAGGAAACTCTGGAAAATCTGCGGATTTGAAGATCATATCTTGTAGAATCGATCTAATGGACTCTGGTACGCTTCCGCTAATCTATGGTTTATTTCTCTCGAAATTGAATGTGATTTTTTTTAGTTCTAACACAAAGATCTCATTACTTGATAGAATTAATGACCTATTCAATTTGAGGCCCTGTTCATAACCTCTATGAGGATGTAAAAACCAAAATCTAATTTGAGCAATATTCTACTTTTGAGCAACACAAAATCAGAACCTGCAGATAAAAACTCTTAACTTTTGCAAACAAACAAAATATAAGCATTCATAAAGCCGACCACAAATATTCTGACTAATGCCAATGATGTGAGTCAACTTCTATTCACTCACGACATCTTCACATTCGGGCACATGACAACATATAGTAGGACATTGAAGCGAATTTAGCTCAATCCCCATCAGAGGATTTTTTTCTTATGTTGCTTCCCTGCATCATCATAAGAAGTGTACGAACATGCATCAAGAATTATACTAAAGTTCATATTCCAAATTGCAAAATATGGTAATACAAACATTCGTTAAGCATAATACCTTAAACAAAAGTTGCTCCACAATAATATACTACACTTATTCATGTTTATGATATTCCAATTGTGGAATGATGCATGATATAGATGTGCAAAACTCTTTTATTTGAACTCAATCTAACTTTTGCAGAAACATCTGTTAATATTCTTTTTTCTTTTACTAAAAACATACACTGCTTTTAATTATAGCTTTTTAGTTCAAGCTACACATTTCAATTGCATCCATTAGCTATTATTTTTAGGTTTTTTATGTAGTAATCTTATTTTTGTTGTACTTATCTTGTAGCTACTTCTTCATTTTTTTGGCTTTATTTTTTTGGGTCTCAACTCTCACCCCTACGGAAGTGTGGCCTCTCTTTGTGCATGTCTTTAAAGGGTAATTCCTTAAAAGAAAATTTTAATAAAACTTGAAAGTATTAAAACCTAAAAATCCTCTGGCATAACTACTATTAAAACTATTTAGCTTTTTTAAAATAATTGGTTATTTGTTTAAAAATTAACATTTTATTAAAGATAAACTTAAAATCATTAAATTCCTTGAAGTATAGGGTTTAATATTGAATTTAACCAATCATGGAGATTAAAAATTTCATAGTCTCAAAAGTTCTATTTAATAGCATTTAAGTTAAATCTTGCTAAAATCATCCCTAAAGTAGGATTAAAAACAACTGCTTCTTAATTGAGGAAGATCAATGACATTTTTATCAAGGAGTGTTATGGCAAATTTATTTAGAATGAATATATATATATATATATATATATATATATATATATGTTACAGGTTCAAATCCCCCTTTAGACAATTTGTCAGAAGTGACGGAGGTCCTTAGGCATATGAGGGTGGTTGGGGGCTCATATAATAGCCTGCCACCATTCTTTTAAAATTTTAATGTATGTATATACATATACATACATATACATACATATATATTATTCTTGAAGTGTGGTGCAAATGACTCTCACTAATGTACTACTAGAATATTTAAAGCATGCCTTAATGGCCTTAAAACTACATGTAACCTTTCAGTTAAGGCATTCCTTCTATATCTATAAAGTATACCTCATTGGCATCAATATTTCATATTATATTTCTATTAGAACTCTTGCTTTGCTAAAACTTTTGATGATCTTTTGGTTGGTTCTCCAAAATTAATGATCATATTTTTAAAAAAATCTTCTCACAACTGATTTATTTTCTTATATGAGGGTCAAGCTAATAAACATTTTACTTTTTGAAAGGAGATGTGTTATTTTCTTAGAGAGAGCATGAATTAAATGGTGCTATTACATACATAAAATAAAAGGATATCTTAACAATAAATTTATTATATATAAAGATTAATTAAACTTTATGAGTACTCTTGATTATAACATAGTTCTCTCTATCACAGTTATTGTATGACCTAAAACTTTTATTTGTACTTACTTCTCATTATTAAGAAGAGTGAAATAATAGATAACTCAACTATTTCAAGAGACCTAAAAGGCCAAATGTTTTGCATCAAATATTAGGCCAAGTATATTGCAACTATATGAAGAGTATCGTTTATATTTTGGGCTAATGAGATAGAAATGTTTTGAAAGGTGGATTAATGTTGACCAATTTTGGCATGGTTTTTATCTCTTAACATTTCCCTTTTTTCTTTGATGTTATATTTTTGGGGTGTGGTTACTATTGATATTATTTGTTATTATATGCACTACCCTTATGTGGTTAGCCAGTTATTGATCAATATGTTGGATTCTCGAGGATATGAGATTTATCATAGCCTTGAATTCTTTAAGGATATAGGATCTCGTATCATGTGTGAGCTCATACAACCCAGAAAATATCTTATATTTTGAAGAAGGTATGGAAGAATGTTATTGATGTGTCACCATAGCTCGGGTTCTTGATTTCTTTCCTCAATAGGAGAGAATGGATCGAAAGAACGTTTTTTGGTTCGAGAGAGAGAGTCTATATTAGTTTCAAAAATTTCTTCAGGTTCCTCTCTTTTTTCCCTTTACTCTCATACATAAAGGAAATAAAATCATTATAAAAGTATATTTTATACAATATTGTGTTTGTTTACGATGTCTTAATGAAAGGATCATAATATGGATGTCAGGTAATGCTTTAAGTATGCATGAATATTGTACGTAATGGTGATCTTCTCTAGTAGTTGGTACACCCCAAGCTAGATCGGCCACTTTCATTAGTAGACTCAGCTTGACCACTTCGATTCATGGGCTAAATTCAACCACTTTAACTGGTGGAATTAGCATGAGAATGACTTAATTTTTCAGATATGAGCCATCTAAGCCAATAAGGCCTTATGATTCTCATGTCATGCCCATAAAATTTGTCTTATTTAAGTAAATGGTTGTTTCTGGGTATACATTTAGTTCTCTAATTTGGTTTATTTTTTAATTAGAGGGTGTGAGAAGAATGAGAGATTAAAGATTCTTTGATTTTCTATGACCACAATAATACTCCATACTAATTACAATTTAAAACTCAGTCTAAGGTTCTCCAAGGTGAAAACACATTATGATTTAGAAATGGAGTTTTCTTATCTTGGCAAGCTTAAGCCACTCCTGCAAGGAGTTAAACCATTGCACTCATCAATGAGTCATTGTTGGCCCTCACCAAGAATTAATCTCTTAAGTTTCTAGATGAGTGTGAATTAGCTTGTCTTTAGGGGCTTTGACTCTCATATAGAAAAAATTCATTTTAAATGTTATGGTTTAGCTTATTAAGCCCCAATAACATACACCCTCAAGTGAGGGAGGTCAGTTGGCTGAATTGTTTTACTACGAGAGCAAATTTTCCCAAAAAAATAAGATATGAATTAGAAAATTGATATAATACAAGTAGGACTTGAGACTTCCTGATACACAAATATATATGCATATTTAGACCTATATTTATACTCACTGTTGGTGATATTGTGCTTTAAAGGAGGGTATTTTTCATGTTTTATTGCATGTTGTTGATTTTTTAGGACTCGAAGCAAAAAAGAAACAAAAAAGATGGACTTTTGAGTTGAAATGACATTTTTGAAGAAATAATCAATGTCGATGGCGCCAGGATGGACGTCGATGGCACAAATCTACAAAACAGAGGTCGGACTATCCTTAGTTCCGACAGTGCCAGGAGCAGCGCCGACGGCGCCTGAATAAGCGCTGACGACACCATTTAATAGAGAGTTCACAGGTCGCTCGCACTGACGGCGCCAGAATTGACGTCGACGGTGCCAATGTTGGTGAAAGACCTATTTCTAGAAGATTCGACTAATTTGGACACTTTTTGAAGAGTTTTTGGATGCAACTATCGGAAAACCGACATTAGGCTTTATTTAGAGCGGAACTTGATCAGAAAGCCCCCCTTCCCCCCCTCACCGTCCTTCGACTGCTTTCCACTCTCTTCCACGCTATTCCACATTCCCCAATGTCACTTAGAGTCCGTTAGTCATTTATTTCTTTAGAGTTTTGAGTTTTTGTGGTGAGTTTAAGTGTGAATTCCTCTCTAAGAGAGTTAGAGAGGGAGAGAAGTGAGAGATTTCTTCTTCCTACATCTTCTAAGAGAGGCTACAAGGGATTTGTTTTGAGAAAGAGTTTCATATAAGAGTTGTTTATTTATTATTGTTGTATGAACTTTCTTTTATATATGAAGTTTGTATTTTGTTGTATCTTTCTCATGAAGTCTTAGTAGTTTCATTTATCTTTCTCCCTACTTAGAGATATGGTGAAATGAAGAGATAATTTAGATGTGCCAATTTTAAAAATATAAAATAAATTGTGATAGTTTTTCAACTCCATTCTTAATTTACTTTTCAATCTGGTCAATTGAATTGTTAAAATATGTTGTGAAACTTTTGATCTGGGAAATGGAGTATGTGTTCTACAATAAGAGTGAGAATCACATTTAATTTCATGAAGGAGTATTTCGTTCATAGAATTAAGTGCAAATAAATAAGGAAATATAATTTATTGGGTGACAGATTAAAATCTCCAATTCGGACTTAGTGTTTAAGAACTAAAGCGAGTGTTAGCCTTCAGAGGAAGGGAAGTGGAAGCTCTAGAGTGAGAGCCAGTATCCTCCCTGCCTAATCACGGATTTAGGGACTAAACCTGAGATTAGCCAATGATTCTCTATAACACTAAATCAGGGTAGAGAATAAAAATTGCTCCTATTTGGAAGAATACATATTTAAACCATTTATCTCATATCATTTTACCAAAAACTCATTGTAGTGGGGAAAGATGTTTTTTTATATTAGAAAACTTCATCACATAAATATAATTTATGTAGTTAATGTTTAAACTTTGCATTTTAGTTTTGTTATTAGTTAATAACTCGGTTCTGATAATGTCTCAAATAATTTGAAATTAGTGATAGTAATTTCGTTTAATTTCAGTGAATTTCTTAGTTAATTTATCATTTCAAATTTAAACCTTCTTCGTGGGATTGATATTTGGGGCATAAATAGAAAGTTTTATATTACTTGATAACGATATGTATACTTGCATAGAATCCCAACATAAATTGTTTAAATTTCTTATTTATAAAATAACGTCTCAAGTTTTTGGCATCGTTGTAAAGCAGAGTCAACTTTATAAGTTTTACACAACAATATTTTCGGGATCAATTCTCTATTGTTGAAAGTATATTGAAGATATCTATGAATTCTTTTTATAAGAAAATAAGTATTGTATCATGTCTTAACTTACGTATAAATGTGTGTTTGGATGTTTATTACCACACTATTTTTGTTATCAAAAAAATATAGAGAGAGGTATTAAAAAATAACATTAATTTTAGTGGTTATTGAATCTTCTTAAGATTCCACTAACATTTAATTTTATAAAGGCATTGTATGATAATCATAAGCTTCCATTTTTAGAAGGATGGTTTTGAAATTTCTTCTTCTTTAACCTCTCATGATGAGTAAGGTGTATATTAATAATATAAGAATTTCAAGAGGAATGCATTTTACATAATTTGTTTTTTTTTGCAAAAGATAGATAGTCAATCAGTAAGTTGAGGAAGAATTATGATATAAGAGTCAGCCTTCTGAGGAACAGAGCACGACGGAAGAAGAAACTTCTCGTGCCCTCTATGTAGGATCCACAGTTATCGATGAGGTCAAGGAGGCGGCACCAAATAGTAGGATGACGGTTATTCCTTCTGAGATTTGTTCATTGGGCATGGTTGCACTTGATCTGAAAAATTTGATGGAAGGTCAGTCCTTTAATTTATTTAGAAAGCAAAGAGAGTCTGATCTCATGACCCCTTTAATCATGGCTCTAGTCGTAAGTGTGTTGTTCTTCTTAAATCTATGTTTTTGGAAAGATGAGTTTGTGTATGAATTCTTTTAATTTTTTGAAGTGTATATATGTTTGTTTATCATGAACTATTCTTAAGGATTCCTTTGGTGATTTTTCTCTAACTAAAGATGAACCTTTAAGAGATTGTGTTGAAATGGGTGGAGTCCTGATCAAGGCAGTGCATACCCACATATTGTAGGTAATGTACTGTCATTTTATCAGACTAAGAATTCTTTTCTTGTTGTGTATGATCTCTTGCTGCTTTTAGAGACGAGACCTTGTTGCATTTAAAAGAGTGCATTACTGATCTTGAGGCCAATAAAAACAAAAATTGTGGCTGATTTGAAATCTGGAGAATAGATTGTCGAGTTAGAGGTGAATTTGGAGGAAAGTTTTGTGATACTCGATGGAAGTTAGAAGAGATGGAGATGGAATAAACTTTCCTATGAAAATTTCTTGAATCAAGTAATTCAAATAATTTTCTGCCTAGTGATCAGTTAGTTCTGCGGCTTCTGTTTCAATCAGGGGTCATCACTTTGGATGATATTAAAGATAACGATTTAGTTCCCTTTTATTTTTAATCATGTATTGTCATGATGTAACATTTTTCTATCGTATTAATCAACTTATAATTTTTATGGATTTTGAAATAAAAATGCAAAAAAATTGCTTGGTGATTGATCGTTTGGTTACCTTATCTGTTACCCTTTTATAAATGAAAATTCATAACTTATTTGAAACTAGTGTCTCTTATCTCCCAGTTGTGCATATCGAGGTGAATTAGATGCATGTTTTATTCCTTAAAGAGAGAGACGAAGGTATTGTGATCCTTTTTATCTCTTGATTTATCTCTTGTGAGCACTGCTCCTTTATCTTTTTTCTATATCTTCTTCTCTTACTACGGTGTCTGGTTCGGAGAAAAAAAGTGCATCCTTTTTTGGGCTAGGCTGTGAAAGGGATCACATATGGGTAGCAAGATTCAGGCTAAAGCGCAATCAGAGTGTGATTTTTATAATGCGATGAGTTTGAGGCTGGCAAGGAAGGGCGAGGCTCCCAAAATTATTTCGAAGCATGAGATATGCATTTCTTTACATCAATTTCAGCTAGGTCTAAGGTTTTCTCTGTGTGGAGATATGGTCAATATCTTAAATTTATTGGGGCTAGTGATTGCTTATATCGGCTCTAACTCTATTAAGTTATATCGGCTCACCCTAGAGTTATATTGAAAGAGAGATGTACGAGAATCCTCTAAGAAGGCAGATGGCCAACCCCATTTTAGAAGAATATGGGAATGTTATTTTAATAAAACAGGTCCTGATAAGATCTGCTTGAAGGGTCAGAGGGTTGGAGACAAACCTAAAAATTACATACTTTTTCATATATATTTTATGCTCAATTTTAATGATTTTTAATGATATTACACTTTAAATTAAGGTATTTTGCATATTTTTTGTGTCAGGTACAGGAAATAAACTTTTAGAGAAAATGAAGCAAAAAATGGTGCAATTTGGAGTAAAAACGAGCAAAAAAGAAAATTCCGACTTGGCACATTTTGATAGATTTTTATATGCTTAATCTACTTTACATTTCTCAAATATTTTTGAATGAAATTACACTTTAAAGAAAGTTTGTTTTCATGTTTATTTTGTAGGTATATTTGTTAGGAGCGAAACACAACTGAAATGGAGCGAAACGAAGCTGAAACAGAGCCAAACGAAGCAAAACAATGGAGATGCTGCAGGATGGCGCAAGATGCGCCAAATCAGCGCATGGCGCCCCATTTGACAGAGAGCTGGCACAAGATGCGCCAGAGATGACTTTTTGCGGATTAACGTGGTTCAGGACAATTTTTTCATGAATTTTCAAAGGGACACTTATTCTTAACACCCCTTGGAGTGATTTAATGCATCTAAACATTTTGGAAGGTTCTTTTATGAAGTGATATGTCTCTTGAATCAATAAACATGTGTTTTGAATTCAAAAGAGTTGACTTTTGGATATAATTTTGGAAGTAATTTTGAATTCTTTTTTGAGGGGGGGCAGCCTTTTATAAAAGAGAGGGAAGTCTAGTGCGTGAAGAGGAAGAGTTTAGGGTGTGTGTGTGTGTGTGTGTGTGTGTGTGTGTGTGTGTGTGTGGCGTGAGAGTTAGAGGAAGGAGAAAGCAAGAGAGAGCAAGAGAAAAAGAATCAAGGGCTTGGAGATTTTTTTCAAGGATTGTAAGATAAGAGGGAAGGTGACAGATTTCTTCTTCATTACACTTCTAAGAGAGAATTGAGAGTGTTTGTAAAGAAAGAAAGTGTTTGAAGAGAACTTCTATGGATTTGCTTGCAAAGTATTGTCAGATAAGTTGTGTTCTTTTCTTTCTTTTTTTTGTAAACTTGTTTTTATATATGAAATTCGTGTTTTATTGTATCCTTCTCATGAATTCTGAGTAGTCTTCTTTATCCTTCTTCCTACAATGAGATTTGGTTTTGTGAAGAATTCATTTTGTTTTATACGGTTTTAAATGTCAATAATTTGTGATGATTTGAATTCTGATCTTCATTTACTTTTCGATCTGGACAATTGAATTGTTAAAATGTGTTGAGAAACATGGGGAGAATCACATTTGATTTCATAAGAGAGAATTTCATCCATGGAGTTGAGTGTAAATAAATAGGGAAATATACTTTATTGGATGCAAAATTGGAGATTTTAAGGTGAGATAAAATCCTCAATTTGGTCCAATTGATTAGAAAATGATGCGAGATTGTTAGCCCTCAGGTGAGGGAGTAGCGGGAGCTTTAGAGTGGTAGCCAGTATCCTCTCAACCTAACCACGGGATTAGGGACCAAACTTTGGGTTATTCATATTTTTTATGCACTCAGAAGAGAGTAAAGAATATGATTGCTCTTATTTGGCACAGAACAATATATATATATATATATA
>JXCR01148559.1:304607-322049 GCA_002079205.1 Phalaenopsis hybrid cultivar | reverse complement strand
AATATATATATATATATATATATATATATATATATATATATATATATATATATATATAATACTAATAAAAACACAAGCAAAAAATATGAGTTACCTCGCACAAAACGCTTTGTTTAATGTCGTCAGCCCGACTTTCCCAGTCATTACTCTAGGTGAGTCATTATAGTCTCTTTAAAATCTTGTCATTAACAATCAAAATATGGTTTCATTTTGTGCCCATTCACTTTAAATATCATTATAGTTTTGAGATCCTCAATATTAACAACTCCATAGGGATAGACTTTTACAACTGTGAACGACCCTTTCCACCTAGACTTCTATTTTTCAGGAAATAGTTTCAATATTGTATTGTATAATAAAACTTCATGTCCAGTCTCAAATTCAATTTTTAATATCTTCCAGTAATGCCATTCTTTCATTCTCTTTATATATCCTAACATTATCATAAGATTTATTCCTAATTTCTTGAAGCTCATTCAGTTGCAACAATCCTTTCTCACTAACATTAGAGTTATTGTTACTCCAACTAAAATTGTGATAATTTTTCTAACCAGGATTATAATAATTGGAGTAAGGATTATTAAATCGGTTGTTTATTGCATTTAAAGTTTCATATGAAGATTGAGAATCTATCATTTGTCTTAATGAATTTTCTTCAAGCGCAAGAGGTGTCTGAAAATTATTCATTCCACACCGATTTATTTTCTTTGATATTGCAGTAACTTGAGCAAACAAAATAGATATTGCATCTGAATCATGAATACTAGCTATTCTTTTTGAAGTTTTTCTCTTAGAGAACCATTGAAAATTATTAGTACTCATCTCTTCAATTAAAGAATATGCTTCGTCGAATGGTTTTGACATTAATGATCCATCGACAACAGCATCAATCATAGATCTAAGAGATTCAAACAATATATTATAAAAAGTTTGAATTCTTAACAAATCTGATAACACATAGTGTGGACACTTTTTAAAGAGATCTTTAAATCTTTCTCAAGCTTCATAAATTGATTCTTCTTCAAACTGGAAAAAAGATGTAATATCACTTTAAAGCTTAACAGTTTTTTATGGTGGGAAATACTTAGATAAAATTTTTTGTGATAAGTCTCCCAAAGTTGTGATAGATCTAGTTGCTAACGAGTTTAACCACNATACTTCTAGTATTTCTTGTTTACATTTAAGAAAAAAAATAAGTGAAGTATTATTTGGCAGCTTTTGAATTGTGAATCCTCAGTTTCCTTTGCATGTATTCAGACTAAGCATCATATTAGGTGCATTAGAAACCCCTATCTCTAATTCGTCCTCATCAACTAACAACAAGATTAGCAATCAATGAATTTACAATTAGCTGCATGTATATTGCTCCAACTATCCAACTAACACCATAAAGTCATGAAGATAGGTGTTTAGATATTAACAAGGATTGTTTAACATACATAAAGTTGTTGTGAGAGTAGCACATGGTTCACTTATATTACAAATCAAATACAATATCAATAAATATGCCGATAACAATCAGAGTTCATAATATATTATATAATACTTAATTGATTTGGTTTGGATGTTTCACTTTTAACACTTATACAATAGACAAGTAATAAAACTTATAAGAAGAAATTAGTCATTTATTACAGGGTGCTAGCAACAAACATTGACAGGTTCAATGATACACCACTCTGTTGGCTGTTGAAATGAATCTTCAACCTTCATTGTGTTTCGTTTGGTTATTGTGCTGTGAAATTAATGATTTTAAATGTTATGCTTGTTGATGACTTGGGTCTACATTTCTTTGAGAATAACTTGCTTGAGTATCTCAAAGAAATTCCTCGTTCAATACACAATGATATAAGCGTCTCTATGGTTACAACAAATCCATTAATACAAAGAAATTCTCAAAACATAAAATAATTAAGTAAGGAATCCGTAAAGTTCATAAATTGTCCCAAATCATTAAAAGGAAGGTGTGCATTCTCTTTATTCTAAATAATGTTATTTCTATAACAATTTATAGTCATAACAAATAATTTGTGAGACACGTGGATTCACAATTGAGCAATATTAAAAAAAAATTTGACATGTGAATATTTATATAGGCTAAGGATAACTTAAGCTAAAAATAGGATTGAATCAATTGGTTTGTTAAGTTAAATGCACGTCGCTTAAATTGTATGGTGTTAGATTGTAAGTTTTGGCTCATCATTTAGAAGCCAAACAAATATTTAATTATAATTCCAACTTGAGCAAAAAGCATTTAAAGTGCATTAGTCATAAGCGATGAATAAATAAATGGCAAGAGGATCATAGTCGATAAAGGAAAAATATTAAAAAAATGTCAGTTGTTCTTATGTTCACCAATCAAGGATCTCAAATCCATATTCCCATCTCAAATTTGGGTTCATGAAAAGCCCTAACTGTGAATATAGAAGGCAAAAACTACACATGATTAGGGAGGGTTACAAATAAATTGAAAATAAATCCAAGATGAATGAAATTACTTAAATATGAAGACGGTGAAAAAAAAAATGAAAAACAAGAAATGACCACGAGGGAGGATGTAGAAGAGGCCCTTGAAGGCGCCTTCAAAGAGGAGTAGTGGATGGATTAATGGAGGGGGTATAGTTAGAATTTCTCTGATTGTTGGAGTTTCCCAACATGTTCGCAGCATTGTTTCCCCATTGTGGATTTACAACATTAGAGTTATTGTTACTCCAACTAAAATAGTGATAATTTTTCTAACCAGGATTATAATAATTGGAATAAGGACTATTAAATCGGTTGTTTATTGCATTTAAAGTTTCATATGAAGATTGAGAATCTATCATTTGTCTTAATGAATTTTCTTCAAGCGCAGGAGGTGTCTGAAAATTATTCTTTACATATTGATTTATTTTCTTTGATATTGCAGTAGCTTGAACAGACAAAATAGATATTGCATCTGAATCATGAATATTAGCTACTTTTTTTGAAGTTATTCTTTCATAGGGTCATTGAAAACTATTAGTACTCATCTCTTCAATTAAAGAATATGCTACGTCGAATGGTTTTGACATTAATGATCCACCGACAACAACATCAATTATAGATCTAAGAGATTCAAACAATCTATTATAAAAATTTTGAATTCTTAACCAATCTGGTAACACATTGCGTGGACACTTCCTAAAGAGATCTTTAAATCTTTCTCAAACTTCATAAATTGATTCTTATTCAAACTGAAAAAAAGATGTAATATCACTTCAAAGTTTTTTATGGTGGGAAATATTTAGATAAAAATTTTTGTGATAAGTCTCCTAAAGTTCTGATAGATCTAGGTGCTAATGAGTTTAACCATATTTTAGCTTTATCCTTTAACAAAAAGAAAAAAATCTAAGTCTGGCGGTATCATTCGACGCTCCATCATATTTAAATGTAGCTCACAATTCTAGAAAACTAGCAAGGTGTAAGTTAGGATCTTCAGTTGGTGTTCCCCCAAACTGATTATTTTGTACCATTTGGATAATAGCAGGTTTAAGCTCAAATGAATTGACAACTACAACATATTTTTGTATACTCAAATGAATTTTATCTGCTGTAGAATTAACATAATGTCTTAAAAGTTTCAGATGAGTTTATTTTTAATTTCAGAATTATTTAAGCTTTTAGCCATTTTGTTCAAATTATCTAATTTTTTTTTGTTGTTTTCGAACTTTTCTAATAGTTCTTTCTAACTTCTAATCATATGGTATTAAATCTTGAGATCTTAAACTATGCATACACAAACATAATGAACAATTAAAATAAACAAACACATTAAAATATATGAATATTTAATTAAACTATAATAAGTTTTTCAGTTCAAACAAAGTATTCTAAATTATAAAGTAATTTACCGTTATTCCCCGACAATGGCGCCAAAAACGATGTACTGTTTTTATAGCGCGTTTTAAATATCTTTCAATACTACAATACACACACGACAACACAAACAGTAAATTTGCAGTTTAATCTCAATAAAAATAATTTCAGTATAAATGACTTTATATTTTTAATTCCTTAAGCCGCCAAACCGTAAAAATAACGCAAGTATAATTATCGCTCAAGTAATAAAAAACTTTAATGGAGTCCTAAGTATCGATCTCATTGGGAGTTGGAATTTCTTATTGTTATAACGTCAAATACAATATTCAAACTATAAAACTTATGTAAGCAAAACAGATCTAAATTAAATTGAATGTGCGCTAAATGAAATGCAGTTAAAAAAACTAAGTTAACTAAGCTATTTGCTAAATTTTAAAAGTAAAGTTATAAAGAATAAACGAAGTTTTGTAACGAGGAGTTCAAATTTAAGAAAACATCATTCCTCTTTACAATGAGTTTATGGGTTGTGAAGTAATTAAAATCTCTTAAAATTATTTATAAAATTTTTTGTGCTAAATAGAAGCAATCTTATTCTTTACCCTCTGACAGAGCATAAAGAATATTGACTAATTTAGAGTTTGGTCCCTAAATCCGTGGTTAGGTGGAGGGGATACTGACTGTCACTCCTGAGCTCTCACTTCTTCCTCTCTTGAGGGTTAACAGTCTCGCTTTAGTTTCCAAGCAACTAGACCAAATTAGAGATTTTAATTTGTCACCTTAAAATCTTTAATTATGCTCCCATCAAAATATATTTTCCTATTTATTTGCACTTAATCCTGTGAACTACATTCTCACATAGGAAATTGAATGTGACTCTTACATTGTTGTAGAAAACATAGCACTTTTGGATCTTATGTTTCTCAACAAATTTTAACATTTCAATTGACCATATCAAAAAAGTAAATGAAGATCAGAGTTCGAATCATCACAATTTATTGACATTAAAACCTTACATAATAAAATTAATTCTTTACAAAACCATATCTCATGTAGGGAGAATGATAAAGAAAATTATTTAGAATTTATGAGAAAGAAACGACAAAACATAGATTTTATATATAAAAATAAGTTTACAAAACAAATAAAGAAAATAACACAACTTATCTCACACTGCTTTTCAAGCAAATCCCTTGAACTTCCCTGTAAACACTTTCTCACTTTACAATCACACTCAATCCTCTCTTAGAAATGTAATGAAGATGAAATCTCTTACCTTTCCTCTCCTCTCACAACTCTAGAAAGAAAATCTAACTCTTCTTCCTAGACTCTTTGTCACGCCCCCCTAGACGTCTCCTCTTCAAACCTCTCGCCCCCTTTACTTCTCCTTTTCAATGCTCTTGCCCCTCTTGACTTCTCCTCTTGAAATCTCTCACCCCCTTGACTTCTCCTCTCCAGACCCTTGCCTCTCTTGACTTTTGAGACTTTTTTTTTAATTAGGGACAGTCTTTCTTTCAAAAAGAATTCAAAATTCCTTCATTTTTCCCCCAAAAGGCACACTTCTTCATACCAAGAGACATATCTCTTTATTCAATGGCATTTAGAAAGTGTCTAGATGCATTGAATCACTCTATAAGCTGTTTGAATTGATTAGAGCCTTCTAGAATCGCTCAAAAATTGTTAATAACCACGTTACTCCATCTTAATTCTTTTTTGACGCCTATGGTGCCGCCCTATTGAAGTCCGTGTTGTTCTCTGGATTTTGGTGCCGTTTTTTTGTAAAATGACATCTTTGGAGTCAGTTTCTGGCGCCTTTGGCACCAGCTCTTTGTATATTGGTGCCTCTGGCTCCAGGATGCTGAAATGCTACATTTTGACTCCAAATTTTCTCTTTTTTTCTCATTTTTGATCTAAATGCCTAAAATCATTATACCTGCAACAAAACATTACAATATTTTTCTTTAAAGTGCAATATGAATAAATTTGAGCATAAAGTATATATATAAAAATGCACAATTTTTAGATGTATCAGACTCCCAAAACGGAAGGTGGAAAATGCAAATGAACTTCGTACGATAAAAAGAAGTTTGCAAGCTCCAAAGCTCAGCTCCAAAGCTCAGGAATGTTATAACGACTTCTTAGTGTCAAAGAAGTTGATTGTGTAGAGGGGATTCATTAACCTTAGGGAGCAAGGAAAGTGTGATCATAAGTAGGTAAGGGGAAGAATTATGTTATAACACCTCTCTTGCTGTGGTCCTTGTAAAAAGAAAATTTTATGCTAATATTCCGGAATCTATCAAATGATTAGCTTTTGTGAGAGGGAAACTTGTGGATATTTCTCCTTCCGAGCGTTATTTTCTTTGAAAGATCTCTCTTATTGATTCTATGCATATTTAACTCTTACTAATAATTATCTAATCAAAGTTATCAAATTCAGAATTGATAGTAGAACAGAATGGAAAGTTATATAGGGAATTAAAATCAAATTCTTTGCTTCAAAATTAAATGGAATATCGAAAGCTCGGCAATTTTTCATTTCAGCTAAAATGCTTCCTTCTACTAATACTAAGGAAGTGACTGGATCGAGCTTTCTTGAATTATTTTAACCAAAACAAGAAATCTATTGATGGATGTTCCCTTATTCATTTTTCTATAGTAGATTCCACAAGTGGGGGAACTACTCTTGATTTGGGGCACCCATCTACTATCTTTTCTTTTTGCTAATATGTTGGGTTGCTGTTAGTAGTGGGGAGGAGGTTGTTTATCCATTAAAGCCAATCTCTAGTGCTAAAATTGAATTATACAGGAGGCATGCAAAATTTGGGAAAGGATTAGATTTTGTGCAGCCTTGTTCTTCTACTCCTTACAATTCACGTCCTACTACTCTGAAAGGTGCGTTTGAACAACAACTGGAAGGAATAGAGGATGATACTGCAATTTTACATGGCGAGGTGCATAGATTAATAAAGCATTGTTCACACTTGGATTGGGAGTATAAAAATCAATTTGATCATCGTGCCAAGTTCCAAGCTGCGAATGTGGAGATGTACAGGAAAAATTACTGGATTGTTGAAGATAATTTGATTTAGTTTCCTTTTATATCCACCTTCAGATTCATGAGCACATCGGCCAATCTTTGGAAGTGGATGAAGATGAGGAAGAAAATGATGATGATGGTGATGATGATGAAAGGATGAACGATTTATTTTTATTTTCTGTATGTGGATGTACTGGACTATATTTTTATTTGTTGATGCTGTTATTGTACCCTCTTTATTAGTTTATATTTGTTGTTGTGGATTGGTTTTTATCTCTCTTGTAATATTTAAACTTTCTCGGGTGTAGTTTCATTTTAATTCTATTTAGATGCGATTTACTTGCTACTGCATATATGTTTGTCTGCTTATACTGGTCAATTTTGTTGATAGACACGTGGTAGAAGGTATTTGTGAGCTATTCTATCTCTTTTTGTACTCATGTTTTAAATTACTTAATATGATAAAAATTGAGTTTATTTGTCCTCAATAATTTGTATTTGAATTGACATGTTTTAGCAGATTTGAGGAATATTGGGTTAAAATTTGAAAATATCACAGTATTGCGGATAAGAAAGACATAGTATCTTTATGTTAAATTTTATGCAAATGAGATTAGATTAGTGTGAAGTTAACTTGTTGTTTAATAGGTAGAAAAAATTTCTCTTCAAACTTGGAACTTGTCTGACATCAGTAAGCTTCCACTGTTCCATTTGGCAACTTAATATCAACATCACCATTTTCTATTATAATGCAAACTTTTTTATCTTCCAAATAAACCTTCCCTAGATCACTCTGAGTATAATTTTTAAACATCTCCTTATTGGGATAAGCATGAAAAAAGGCGCCTGAATTCACTATCAAAGATTCAGTGCTGACTTGGGATAACACATGGGAGTCATTTTGAATTAGTAGAGAAACTACTATTGGGTCCTTAACAACTAGTTTTCTTTAGAGCTTTCTCTACTTGACTTGGGTTTTTTTTCTTGGACTTGGATCAGTGTCTGCCTTTATTTCTACCTAGATTCCTTTCTCTATTATCATCACTCAATGTAGAACTTGAAGATTCACCACTCAATGTTTCTCAACGAACTACTTCATTCAATATCAGACCCGTGATATCATCGAAGTTCAACTTCAATGTCCCTAGAGAATTACTCACCACCATCACCAAACCATCCTAGCTTTCCGACAAAGAAGTTAATATCTCCAGTGCTCTGACCTCATCATCAAACTTGATCTTCACAGAACACAATTGACTCGTTACAGTGTTGAAGTTATTGAAATCTTTTGCCACTGAGGTGCATTTCACCATCTTCATGTTGAATAATTTATTTATCAAAAAATCTTTATTGGAAGCAGAATGTTTTTCTTACATCTTGCCCAATCTCGTCATGAGATCCACCGTAGTTTTCTTATTCACAATGTTGAATGCAATAGATGAGAAAAATGTTTAACCTGATCAAATTTAGTGTCGTACGATCCAATACTTCCCATTCCTCCATAGGCATATACTCAGGTTTCTTTGTGATTCCTTTTAGTTGCTACAATTTTTTCTGGTACAACAAATTCTCTACACGCACTTTCCAGAAAAACCAAGTTCGTCCCATTGAACTTCTCCACATTGAACCTTGCTTCTTCGGTCATTACTCCCACTCGAATCGAACTCTACGCTAACACCAATTTTTTTGATAATCCTTCAAACAATTCTCAGAGTCACAACGGAATAAAATCACATGATTCGAGAAAACTGGGACAATAAATTTAAATGAGAAGCAAAATAAAAAAACAACGAAAAGTGAACATGGGAATTTTACATGGGAAATCTCGAGAATGTGAAAAAATCATAGTGGCACACCACCACAAATTCACTATAAATTTCTTAGAGTTGGATTAACACAAGTGTCTTCTCCACACTAAAATGTAGAAACTGACAGTGCACTACTCAACCCTTTTTGTACTGATTCGACGCGGAAACACTTGTTGAAAAACACCATAATCCTTCTTACCAACACTTATTAACTTCACCAAGATTTTGTTTATAAACAAACAGGAAGAGTTATGCTCCAAGCCCGCACATATGTTGCTTGAAATCGTGACATAAATAGAAGTTCTCGTGAAAACTACTTCGGGCGCCAAGGATCCTGGATTTAGGAGCCTCGACACCCAGTTTTCTGGAGGCAGGCACCCTAGAGCAAGGAGTGGGTGCCTAAGTGCCTAGTTTGGGCGCAGGACTTCCACCTTCTTGTTTTGGGAAACTCAATGGGCGCTTAAGCGCCCATAACTCGGCGCCTTGGCACCAAGTGCACTAACTACGTGGAAGCCAGCTTGCTTGCTGCTCATTGTTGCTACAATCAGACTCCACACTAACAATACATTGTAAAATAACATTGCATTTGAAATTCTTTTTTAGTTCATTTTCAATATATTTGGAATTCACTAGATATGAGCAAATTTCAAATACACAACTCTATGTAAATTATTGTCGACCGTAGCTGCCACCCTCCTACTACCTGCCCAGCGCCCTTCACTGGCCGACATAGTCTGAACACTCTAACGTCTGCCTACCATCGACTCCACCACTATTTGACCTCTGCTCCTTTTAGCATTTTCCACTCATTGCTCTTCATTGCTTGCTCGCAGCCGCCATCGGTCATCGTCCTTTGCTGGTGTCCACATTCCCGCTCGCTGCCACGGATATCCCCCATTGGCCGCCGTCAATCATTTGCCCTTTTGTTATCAATCTCATGTTTTATAATATTTTTAATTAACTTCAAACCAAATAGAACAATATGAAGTGCATTTATGTCACACTGAACCAAACAAATCTAAAGTATTTCAAATAAAATACATTACTTTTACATTGCATTACTTTTTCAACAAACTAAATAGCTCCTTAGTTGCTGTCAAAGTGCCAAGTGAGTTTAGTTCTTCATGAAGAGGACAATTATCTATTCTTTAATTATTTAGAGAAGATTTCTTTTGGGTTTAGGAGATTTGATGTAGTATCACTAATTTTGTGATACATCTACATGATTAAAATGCGGAAACTAATTCAAGAGATCCAAAATAAAACTTTGAACATAAGTTTCCAAACAAGAAAAACACTTAAAAACTCAAATATTTAACGTGTAAAAACCCGGGAACCAAAAAAATTATGTAAACACACCNTTCAAGAGATCCAAAATAAAACTTTGAACATAAGTTTCCAAACAAGAAAAACACTTAAAAACTCAAATATTTTACGTGTAAAAACCCTGGAACAAAAAAAATTATGTAAACACACCATTTCAAAAAATTCACTATGAAGAATGAGGAGAATAATACAAACTACACCACACTCAAGCCTCTTTAATTCTTAGAACACTTCAGACATTGTTTGTCTTATCTATCGCACGAGAGAAAATAGAAATCCAACACACACTCGCTCGTTCATCTTGTCACATCGATCGTATGTCTTCTCGCAGCTAAACTAAAATATAAGCACCAAATTGTAGAGATTCTGTTACAGGCTCCTGGGCGTCGTCCTTCAACACTGGATTGTTGATTTCTATGTTTTATTGTTGATTTCTATGTTTTTGAAACTAGAAACAAATGTATTTGGGCATGGGGTTGCCACTTTTCGGCGCCAAATTGTTGAAGGCTATCTTGCGAAAACCTAGATTTGGTGTGCAACACTCCCATTGGCGTCGGGGCACTGTTGCCAAGCTCCGATTGCCAACCCACGTTTTGGGATGCTCGAACAATCCTCGAGTTATCACAATCAGGCTCCACAAAATAACAATCTCTTACTTGAAGACTAGATGTATTCATCCACTCAAAATGTACCATCTTCATAGTAATGCACAGTAGTGTGGCTCAACCTTGTTCTCAACCTTCCCGAACTTCAATTGAAGTTAAGCATAACTTTAAGTTCTCAACAATAGTTGTCTTTAGTCAACATATCTGCAGGATTCTAAGCCGTTTATATCTTCTCCAATGATAATTAAACATCTTATTAGAGTGAACGAATGAAATGATAACTTAGCTGAATGTGTTTCGTTCTGGCATGAAATGCGACATTCTTTTATAGATGAATAACAACCATACTATCACTATGAACCTTTTTGTTCCCTTGCTCGTCCAATTTTGTCATAAAGCCCTGTAGCTAAATCATTTCTTTGTTAGCCACGATGATAGCAATATTCTTAGTTTTTGTAGTTGATAATGCATCAACCTTTTGTAACCTGGATACCTAACATACTGTTATGCTTCCTTAAGTGAAGATATATTTTACTTCTACCATCAAGATCTAGATATCCCTATAGATCAACCCATGCTCTTTTAAAGTAAAACACTTAGTTGACGGTTCCTCTGAAAAATTTTAGAATCTGCATCACTGCCTCCCAATAATGTTTATCTGGATTACTCATGTACGGGCTGACCACTCTCCCTGCATGTTCAATATTTGACCTTGTACATATCATCATATACATCAAATTTCTAATTGTTAGACATCTCACTGCATGTTCATATAGAGTTCTTCTCATTTGTGTTTGCTCTTTTTCAGAATTATGTGATTTTTCCTTAGAAAGCTAAGGGGGTTCAAACTGATTTCATGTTGAACTTGTGTACAAAATCCTCAACATATTCTATCTGAGACAACTTCAGTATACTTGCTCCCTTGTTCTCATCGATTTTCATGCCGAGGATTTTATTGGTTGGAGATAAATCCTTCGTTTCAAACTTTATTGATAATTGCTTCTTCATTTCCCTGATCTGCATATCTGCTTCTGAAATCAACATGTCATCCATAGAGAAAAGAAGCAATATGATAATTTTCAAATTGTTTAATGAAGCAACAATGATTTAATGAAGCAATAATGATCTGCCTAACACTTTGTGATCACTGTCTAACATAAACTTGTTAAACCTCCCCCAGTTTCTTGCTTTTTGCTTCAATCCCTAAAAGCTCTTCTTCAGTCTGCAGATCATATCTTCCTTTTTTGAAACTTCATATCCCTAGGTTTGCGTCATGTATAAATTTTTTCTTCGAAGTCACTATATACGAAGGTTTCTTTACATTCATCTTCTCCAGATGTTTTTCTTTGCTACTAACCTTAACACAACACTGATAGTTGTCATCTTCACTATAGGAGATAATTTCTAAGTGTAGTCAACTCTTTCATTTAATCAAAACCTCACAACAAACCTTGCTTTATAGCACTTGCTATCATGTAACTTTTCTTTCAGTCTGCAGACCTACTTGTTGTGTAGCATCTTTTTAACATGTAACAATTCTTCCAATTTTATTGTCTGATTTGACATTAGAGGTTGCATCTCATCATCCATAGCAAATTCCCATACATTTTAGTCTTCAACTTGGGTGATTTAATCATAGCACTCTAATTCACCACCATAAGTGAACAATAAACATATAAAGTTGAAGAATATCTTTGTATCATTTATTTTATTCTATTGGACCTCTTGTCTTCAAAACTGGTGTATATAGGCTTTCATGTGCTTCATCAGATTGAGCACATTTAATTTCTCTATCGTCCAGATCACTAATTTCTTTTATCTCAACATGTTTGGAGGGGTTTTCAGAAGTAGATGATGAGTAATCCTGGGTTCTGTTAGCATATCTTCTTCTAATGAATTTTTTATTTTGATATTCCCATAATTATTAATCATATTAATTTGAGTCATCTCCAATGAAAGTACACTTCTCAAATTTTGAATCAAGCTTACTCATAGATCCTACATCAACATGAACATATGATGAACAACCAAATACTTTCAGGTGAAATAAATTTACTTCTATGCCACTCTAAGCATCTTTAGGTAAGCCGTCATTCGAAGGTATTGATGGACCGTAATTAATCAGAGGAACAACAACGTTGCTGCTCCTGTTTGAAACTGCTTTGGTAAGCTTGCATTTAATCTCATACTCTTGCACGCTTTATGATGGTTGTATACATGCGCTCTACAACACCAGTTTATTGTAGTGTTATTGGAACAGTGAACTCATTTTTGATCTCTCTTGAAGCACAAACTCTTGAACCTCTAATTATGATATTTGGCACAATTATCTTATCTAAGACACTTCAACCTCAAATATTTCTCATTCTCAACTAATTTTCCACTTATTAAATAAATCAAATACATCAGAATTATGTTTCAAGAAATACATTCATACATTTCTTATGTCATCATCAATTAAAGCGAAAATATTGAGAACCTTCAATCGAGTGAACTAGAGTAAGACTTAATACATTAGTATTCATGAAATCCAACTTTTTGGATTTCACCATGGACACACTTTTAAAAAAGTCACATTCTTTTTTTTCCTGTCACAAAAATCTATATTTATAAACTTTGCACTATGAAGTTTATTTTTAAGGAGGGACTACATACATTTTTCACGCATATAATCAAGCCTGTGTTGTCATAGAGTTGCTTAACCTTGCAAAAACAATGGATTCAAACATCTCATTGATCAAATAAAGGGTGCCTTCATTAATACCTCGAGCTATTGTCATTAACTCTGTGACCATCTTCCACGAATCACTTGTGAAAGTAGTCACATATCCTGGTATTGCGAGCTGACTCATAAAAATCAATGTTTTTTTAAACATAGTGCGTGTTTAAGTTCATTCTGTTTCTAGGCTGATCCATTTGCTAACCTGATATCAACATCACACTTTCCAATAATATTTTAAGCGTTTTTATCTCTCAAATACATGTTCCCTAAATCACTTTGAGTGTACTTTTTAAACTAACTCCTTGTTGTGACAAGCATAAAAGGAGGAACCTAAATCTACTATCCACGATTCTGTAATATTTATGGACAAAACAAGACTCACTTTGGATTTCATCTATGGAGATTTTTGTAGAGATTTTTTTATTTAGGCCTCCACCTACTTTCTTTGGAGATTCACACTCATTGAGGTGATCTTTCAACCCGTACTTTTAGCATTCACCTTTGTTATTTCCTCTTCTTGACTTGGAATTTTCTCTCATGGACTTGAACCTCTCAATCTGTGTTTCTATCCAGATTTCTACTACTAGCTTCAACATTCAAATTAGAATTTGAGGTTTCACCACTAGCCTTATTGTGAACTTTTTTATTCAACACTTCCGACAATATTATCAAAATTTGATTACATGTTATTTGAAGAGTTGCTCATCGTAAGAACTAGTTCATCTCAACTATCTGGCAATAACGATAGGATTAACAGTGCCCTAATCTCGTCATCAAACTTGATGCCAACAAAACACAACTTGTTTGTCATAGTCTTGAAGTTATTCAACTGTTCAACCACTGAACTATCATCCACCCTCTTCATATTGAATAATTTCTTCATAATTTTATTTTTTATTGGATACATTCTTGTTAGTGCAAGTATAAGATCAACAGTAGACTTCTCATTCACAATTTTGAAAGCAACAAATGAAGATAATAAAAGTTAGATCAAAGCTAGTGTTGTTGATCAAGAAATTACCATTCTTCCATATTCATCGATTCTGACTTCTTCGTGATTCTACTTATTGGCAAACACAATTTTTTTTTGTACTATAAATCTTCAATTTGCATTTTCTAGAGAGCCAAGTTTGAACTATTGAACTTCTTCACCTTATACCTTGCTTCGTCGGTCATTGTCCTGCTCAAACCAAAATCTCCAGAAAACCCCACTTTGATACCAATTTTTGTTGGAGATATATGATTAAAGCGCGAAAATTGATTCAAGAAATCCAAAAAAAAATATTGAACAGGAACGCACAAATAAAGAAACATTAAAAAATAATTGATTTAACATGAAAAATCAGGGAATACAAAAAAAACATGGAGCCACACTACATCGAGAAATCACTCTAAATAAATGAGGATAATAGTACAAATTACATTACAATCATGCCTCTCTAGTTCTTGTAACACTTCAGGAATTATCTCCCTTTTCTATCACACATGAAAAAATATAAATCTAAGATCACGTACTCGCTTCCTCGTTTGTATTTACTCAACAATCGTTTGTCTTCCTGTAGCGAAACTGAAATATAAACATTGAACAACAGAGTCAGTACTGGATTGTCGCGTTCTCTACTTCCGAAACTGGAAACAAATGTATCTAGGCATGGGGGCACTACTCCTGGGCACTGAATTGTCAATGACTCTGTTTTGGAAGTCTAGAATGGGCGCTGAAGCGCTCCCACTGGCTCTGAGCCGCTGCTGCCAATCGAAGTTGTGACATCGTATGTGCCAGGGCACTTGAACAACACCTGATCTATCACAATCAGGCTCCACAAAATAACATCACTAACACTTGTACGATATAGACCTATCGTAAAAGTTATGACAATAATGAAATAATATGTAGTTTTATTTAAAACAAAAAGAAATTTTCATGAGTTTATTATTCTAGTTTTATGCTTTTATTTTATTTATAAATAAGTTAGGTCAAGTAAAACAGCGTGCTTTTTATCACAAACATAATTTCCATTCATGTACAATTGTATGCTATTTAATTTGTCCTTATTAACTTTTTGCTCCAATTTGGAGGTTATATGCATGGTAGCTCTCTGTTTTATAATTCCCTAACAGTTAGTGCATGAAGTCGTTGGCTTTATGATGGAGAGACAATTTTGATAGAGAAGAGAATACAGGAATTAATGATCTACCTTTTGGTTGTTACATAGTTTGATGGAAAATAAGAAGGAAAATGTTGGAAACTGATATCTATATGTAATTTTATTTAATTTTGACTTCTCGTATTTTTTTTAAAATTCTCTTCTTATTTATGGATTTGAAATATTTTATGATTGGAAGCTTATAGATACCAATGGAAATCTATGTTGAGGTATAATATTTTGAAATGAAATTGAAATTATTCTTTTTTCTTCCAAAGTTATCTTGATGGGAAGCTTATTGTCTTTTCCTTTAGGTGAAGTTGATACCTATTTTCTTGTGCGGGTGGGGTGAGGTATTTTTTCTATTTTGGTATTTTTAAATTACTATTCTTGGTTTACTAGTGTTCTTCTATTGCAAATTATGGCTATAACTTTATTTCATCACTGTATCTTCTAGCAATATTGCTTTAAAACTATAAACTTATTTCATTACATAATCTTCTAACAATATTGTTTAATAATTAGTAATATTTAAATTTTTTATTTAGTCTTTACTTTATTAATTTTAAATCTTATATTCTTAATATTTTTATCATTGCTCTCATTTAGCACTTAAATTAGTAATGAATTATCAGGGTTAAGAATTATGGCACTGTAAAATGCTTATTTCATTTTTAGGATGTAAGCATACTGATTGGTTAATTTTATGTTACTCGACAATTACTTTTTAATACTACTCAATATTCCAGCATGATAACTATAATAACTATCATATGCATTTTACCTATACATTTTTTTCTTATTAAGACCAATTTAATTCTCATGCTGTCATATATCTTATCAGGATCATTGAAAATCATATGGATTAATGGTTCTTCAGTAGATGACCTAATCCATGTACGTGAGATTAGTTTGAAGTAAGTGATAAGTCTGAATAATGGAGGACCATGTAAGCTAATGCTTCTACTGTGGGTGTGATAGAAGTTTAATGTTGAAGTGTAGGGGCAAAAACTAGCTAGTTATAACACAAAAGGACAATAAAAATTTCAGAAAATAAAAATTCCTTGAAGGTTTTTGGAAATTAAATAGAAGTGTAATAAAATTGGATGTGGTTGGGATTGGGCATCATTCAAGGAGTTACTGAAAGCTTAATTGAATGGTTAAAATGAAAATATTAAGATGAATAATATGTTAATTCTATATAAAAAATATGAGTAATATACAGTAAAACTATGAGGGGCATTAGTTAAATAACTATGTTGTAGTGCAAAAGCAAGACTTATTAAGGTTAACATAATAAAAATAAAACTAGTGGTTGTGGAAATATATGATTAATTCTGCACTAAAAATATGGCGGACATGAATAATAAAAAGGCAAACCAAGCTAACATGGGCGTGATATTAATAATTAGCAGTCAATTCTACTAGAATACCAGTGATACCTATGAGTGATAGATTTAAATGCCTGGATCTATCACGAAGAAAAATGTGATTTATGCGGAGTTAAATTTTTGAGGTGACATTGAAGCCTGAGTGGCTGTTTGATTGGGAGAGTTAGTTGTGTACTGTAATTCTTTTACAGAGATTTTTGAAAATTGTGTGTTTGGTACATAGAATTACAAATACAATGTAAAGTATGAATGAATTTGAAGTTTACACCTTATATTCATTTTTGCTAAATTTAAAATTCGGCTGGTTTGGCCGAATTTGAGAGTTACATTGTTCATTAATGTAAACTGTTATTGGCAGAGCACCACTGGCCATCTTCACCTGCTGCTGCTTGTCGCCGCTTACCGCCTAACACCAGCCACCTGCTGTTCGTCGTCAACCATGGAACGTCGCATGCCGTGTGTCGTCGGCCATCGTACGTTGCCTGACATCTGCCACTGCACACCACCTGACACCAAACATCAGCTGTCTGTCACCGCCGCTTGGCATTCGTTGATACCGCCTTTTGACATCC